>PVJH01038577.1:0-17089 GCA_004026705.1 Nesogale talazaci | reverse complement strand
AGCAATGGGGAGCAGGCACTGACTAACCACCAAGACGGTCACGCAGCCGTGGACGAGGTCACGCAGCGCCACACCAGCAGCCTCGGAGGGCTCCAGGGACCCTCTCCCAGCCAGGGCACTGCTGCTGCTGCTACTGCTGCTGCATGAACACTAAGAGCCAAGTCTGCTTGGACTTCAAGTTTGTGTACCTTGGAGTGTTCTAGAGGCAACCACGTGGTCAAGATGCCATCCACTCTGTGCAACCACAGGCAGGAAGCCACCTGTTTATCCTGACCTTAGACTTACAAATGCACACAGCCTTTTTTTTAACTTTGGGAAACTAGGCATTTTACTATAAAAACATGTTATGTTCACGTTTGTTATTTTTTTGAGGGGTGGCATCACTGCCCTCTGGTGGGAGTAAGAGGCCCAGTCTTGCTCCTGGAGAGCTGTTGCTGGATATGAACCGCCAGCCCAGTGGGCGGCAGTCCCACGCACAACCACTACGCCATTGCGGCTCAGCCCTTTATTTTTTTATTTCTGGTTAAAATTTTAAATTATTTCCCCCCAATAATTCTATTGGGGGCTCTTACAGCTCTTATCACATTCAATAAATCCTTTGTATAAAGCATATTTGTACACGTTGTCACCTTCATTTCCAAAAGTTTTCTACTTGAGCACTTGGTATAAGCTCCTCTTTCCCCTTCTTTTATTTTGTTAAATGTGCTTTGTTGCTTTTTTTCAATGATTTTATTAAGGACTCTTACAGCTTTTGCTGTTGTTGTTGTTTGGGGGGCATCACTGCCCTCTGGTGGGAGTGGGAGGCCCAGTCTTGCTCCTGGAGAGCTGCTGCTGGATTTGAACCGCCAAGCCAGTGGGCTGCAGTCCCACACTCAACCACTGCACCACCGGGGCTCAGCCCCTCTTACAGCTCTTACAACATTCAATATATCTCTTGGTATCAAACACATTTGTACACATGTTGTCATCTTCATTTCCAAATATTTTCCACTTGAACCCTTGGTATAAGCTCCTCTTTTCCCTTCCTCCCTCTTTTTTAATTAATTAATTAATTTTTATTTTTTGGGGCATCACTGCTCTCCGGTGGTGGGAGTAGCAGGCCCAGCCCCACTGCTGGAATTGAACCCCCATCCCAGTGGGCCGCAGTCCCGTGCACAACCTCTGTGCCACCAGGGCTCAGCCCTCCCCCCCTTTTTTAATGAATCATTTTAGGGTTTGTCATTTTGTTTTTTGAGGGGCATCACTGCCCTCTGGTGGTAGGAGTAGGAGGCCCACCCTTTGCTCCTGTGGAGCCGCTGCTGGACTTGAACTTCCATCCCAGTGGGCCGCAGTTCCATGCACAACCACTATGGCACCAGGGCTCAGCTGTTTGTTATTTTTTAAAAAGAAACTAATCAATATTTTAAAAAGAAGTGGCTGCTTTGTGATAACCGGTCTCTATCCGCAGACATAACCCACAGTAACTGACATCAAAGTTTGTAAAGGGGATTTGCGGCTGTGATTGCTGAGAACTACTGCCTACATTAGGAAGCCCTGGGGGGACAGGGGATTAAACAGTGGGTTGCTAACTGAAGGGTCCGCGGCTGGCCTGTGGGAGAAAGAGGTGGCGGCTTGCTCCAGGGCAGTCTGGGGAGCCGTAGAACCCGTCTTTCAGGGCTGCTGTGAGTTAGTATCCACTTGCCAGCAGGGGGCCTGGTTTCGATGTATTTTTTTTAACGTTTGAATGCCACGCATTTTAAGTGAACCTGTTTCCAAGTTCATGGAAGCAATGTCTTATGAGGAGAGGGGAGGCAGGCTGTCTCCGGGGAGAGGCCCTCCTGTCCAACCTATCTGGGGAGACACTCCCACCGAGCTCCAAGCGCCTGAGCCACGGCCCCCGTGCCTCATGGGGGGGCACGCATGAACACTCCTCACCTGTACACGGGCGGTGGCTGACACACTGGGCAGACACTCTCATCCCTGCTGGCTTCTAGGACAAAATCAGGAAACCACACGGCGGACCGACATGCGGGAAAGCCCATGCAGCTGAGATAGAACCTGGAGAGGCAGGGGTGAAGGGTCAGGGCGGGACAGCAGGCAGAGGAGGGCGCTCTCAGCTCGGCAGGTGGACACGCAGGTGCAAGTCTGTCCCGTCACAGGGAGTCTCCCTCTGCTGACTGGACACAGAGCTGCACCGTCACAGTGAGCAGCAGAGCGGCTTATTTCCTGCACCCTTAAACAAAACCGTGGTGCTGGCCTTGCAGGTGAGCCGGCAAGGGACGCTGGGGTGGGCTGTGCCTTTCTGGTGCTCGCTCTCTGCTCTTACACCTCAGTCCCTTTCTGCCTCATTACGAGTCTCACGGTGGAGGGTGGGGAAGGAAGTAGGGGTCCCTGGCATCCCCAGGCACCTCGGACCAAAACTTGAAAAGGCCTTTTAAGCAGCCTGGGATGTACAGGAGTGAGCAGGGAAGCTGAAGCGGGCACTCTGTCTACTGGACAAGGAGCTTCTCACGGAACGCCAGCACCACATGTCTTTCTAAGCCAACATTTCTTGGTGCCTTCAAGTCGCCAAACCAGGGTTCGTGCAGGCCACACAACGCGACAGGCATCTTCTTAAGGGTGCCAGGTGACCAGACTAGAGAACCCAACACAAGACCCCCAGTTACTGAAGCAGCAGATCCACCTCTCCAGAAACCAGAAATGAGCAGAGAGCTCCCATAGGTGAGCTTCGTCGAGTACACTCCCAGCCCGAGTGACTCAGGGAAGCCTTCTCTTGCTGTCAAGCGGGGCCATTGATAGTCTCAGTCTCACTGTTGGAGGAAGCACCGGCCCACTCTCCATGGTGGCTGCAGGTTTTACAGCCCTACCTACAATGCCGGAAGCTTCCAATCGCTGCACACTCGCCAACCTGTGCTGTCTTCTGCTTTCTGGAATTTTGCTACCAATCAGTGCTGGGATCAAGTGGTATCTCACAGCTGTTTAGACTTCTCTCTCTCAGTGGACTAGTGATCTCTAGCATTTCTTCACATACCTGTTGGCCAAGTCGAGGTCTTCTGTGGAAAGCGGTCTGCTACTTCCTCAAATGATTAGGAATAGAAACACCACCTAGGCCAGCCACCGTGCTACGTGGCATAGACCCTACTGAACCGTGGAACACAGCAGCAAGAGTCACATGCACGTGCAGCCCAGCCTCACTTACAGCACCCTGAGGATGGAAGCATCTTAAGTGCCCATCAGTGGGAGGGTAGAGACACACGCTGGCCCACACGCTAAAGAATAAGGATCAAACTCTGAAACGCCCAAGGACATCGTGGCATGGAGGACACTGTTCTGAGGGAACCAGCCAAGCATACAAGGTCACATACTGTCGGGGAGCAAAACAAAACAGAACAAAAACCAAGAAAAAAGTTTTCCCACCAAAAGATTCCTACTTGGATGGCTGCCAGGGGTGACGGGTGCAGGGAAGGGGAAGTAATCGGCTAGAGAAGTCGGGTGTTAATTTAGGTGAAGGACGAGAGAGTATGTATGCTACGAAAGGGAGATGGGCAAAGAGAGAGAAACAGGGCAAGCCCCTGGGTGCTGTATAAAGTTGTGGAACACAAAACATGATCTCATCTGTAAACCCTCATGTAACTCACAACCAAAGTTAAAAAACAAACCAGTCCCTCCGTGGCCACCAGCGATGCCTGCTGTGTCTGGCCCAGAATCAGACTGGGGTTTCTTGCAGCTCGGGCGGCCTTCCCGTCACCAAACACAGGCCTGAGACCTGCATGACGAAACCCTGCTCTTCGCCCCTGGCTTTCAGCAGCAAAAAGGCAGTGCTGTGGTACTGGAGGCTGGCAGGTCCTGAGAGAGAAGCAGGGGTCCACGGTGACCAAGCCCCAGGAGACAGGCCTGTGCTCTGTGCCCTGGGGCTGGGCTGGGGGTAGTCTTCAGGGGCCGCTCACTCTCAGCTTCCTTTATCTAGATTTTTTTTTTGGGGGGCGTCTGAGAGGGGCTGAGAAGGTTTATAAGGGACAGGAGTGGGTTTTCCTAAATACTACTACTGTAAAGTCTATTTTCTTTTTTTGGTTGTTTTTATGGGGGGAGGGGGGCATCACCGCCCTCTGGTGGTCATGGGAGCTATCCAGTGCTGCTCCTGAGAGCCGCTTTTGGATTTGAACCGCCAAACCTGTGGGCTGCAGTCCCCCACTCAACCACTTACGCCACCAGGACTCAGCCTGTAAAGTCTATTTTCACGCTTAAAAAAAAATAATAAAAAAGAGGCAGTGAAGAAATCTACATTTAGTGCTTACTAAGTAAAGCTACCTAGGCCTGAAACAAGCCACCAAAGGTCCTCCCTACACCGGGTGCACACACTGTGAGGCGCTGTTAGCGTCTGACGGGAGCGTGTCCTGAAAGCACCTTGCACAGTACCAGCCACAAACAGCACATGGCAAGCATGGCTCCCTGCTCCTGAACAAGCCTTTTCCTGGGAGCTTCCTTTAGGGGCTCGTCTCCTTGGACAACCTGATTCTTGGGATAAACTCCTGAACAGACCATCACAAGGGACCTGAGATTTCAGACCCGAAAGCAGAGGGGAAAAGACGCGTATGTGTTGTATCAGGCACTGTGCTAGACCCTGCCCCTTTCTTCTTTCCTGGCCTACGCCGGCTTTATGGGGCGTGATTACTGACCTTCCTTTCTGGAAGGATAACTGGGCTCTCAGAGGAGCCACACAGCTTGCTTAGGTCACAAACCTCACCCACGGCACAAATGTACTTAACTCCAGTCCTGTCTGCTCCCAAAGGCCATACACCTGTTTGCCACAAGTGGGCGGAAGGCCTCCTCTACCTGGGAAAAGAAACCGCCCCATCACCAGCCCCAGCCCCCTTCCTCCGAACTCTCAGAATTCCACACGCAAACATCTGCTCCCGGTTAGTTCCTACCATTTCTCCCAGGACTGTGCTTACACGGTGACACCCAACGCACAGGTTGGGACCTCACAGACAGCTGTCGGATACACGCAGCATGGGCGGGGGCAGAGGAGCGGACACTGGGCACTGACCCGCCAGTCTTCCTGGTCTTGAGCACCATGTCCTTGTTGCACTGTGGACACTTCCTGATGGGCTCCGGCAGGGCTGGGTAGACCTCCTGCTGGGTCACCTGGGCTCCTTCTCCAAAGTACTGGGACAAGGCCTCGTCCAGCCTATGGGAAAAGGCCAGGATGCACTCCAGCCAGTTCTTGTGGCAAAGGCATTTGCAACATCTACCCCTGGACACTGCATGCATGGGACCTCAGGACAGGTGGTGTGGCCACAGGGAGCACAAAGAAGGCGGGACACCCACCTGATCCTGTTCCCAGAGTCTCAGCTCCCGGGCAGTCTGGGAAGGACCTCGGCTACTGGCAGATAAAGCAATGGTCGCTGTCCTGCCCTGTGACTGCTGCACACTTAAACAAATGTAGCAGCCCACTGCTGTGCACCCCCACCCGCCCTGCCCGCTAGGGATCTGTGCAGTGGCAGCTTAAACCAGCCAACGTCTCTCTTTCCAGGACTGGTGTGGGGTGAATAACAGGTAGCGTCTAATAAAAGTGGCACATGCTGCCTGCTAAATAAGCACGCTCTGTCCATCAGAGATCAAGCTGTCACCCATAATAGCCTGGACTTGCCGATGAGCGAGGGCGTGCTACCCACTAAGTCATGGAGCATCCCAGAACTAAACTGACAGCTCAGTTTAACTGAGCGTTTCCAAACTACTCTTTCTACACGGTGGCAGGAAAAGATAGGACTTAGGGGAGGCTCTGCTCGGTGAACCCACCCCAAGCCCAGGCAGCAAGTCAGTGGTGAGGGTGAGGGCATCTGGCAGTGACTCAGCACCCTGAAGCGCACAGGATGGAAACCACCTCTTTCCTGCTGAATCATCCCCTCACAACCCCTAGGGGCTAGCCTTTACCATGGCCCACTCCAGTGACCTCTGGCCAGACTAGGCTCCAGAACTCACTTCTTAGCTTTTGCCACAGCCTCGGTGAACACCTGCTTGTATTTCTGGACTTGCTGGCTTAGAACCACAGATTTATCCTTCTTGCCCTCACATATCAGCTTCAGGTCAGCTTCCAGCTCGGCCCGGAGGTCTGGCTTAGACATCTGGTAGCCCATGGAATCGTAGCCTGTATGGAGAACACTGCTGTGAGGACCCACAGGGCAAGGCTCACCTTCCTGGGGCAGTGACCCTGTCCCACTTACCTTCCACTAGTCCCATTCCCAAGTGCCCGGGGAGAAACCGCTTGTCTGCCGTGAGCCCCACATACATGCGGGCTTTAATGGTCTCAATGTGCTCTGCGTGGGTGGCATCAGTACCTGAAAGTCATGGCCAGGTTACTCTGAGGTCCAGATAGGCCTGTCCGAGCCGATTTGGCGACCCTCTCACAAGGCAGCCTTCCCCTGCCAGCCATGCCCTGTTCTGGCCCCCCTCTCATCTCTCCTCTCCTCTCCTCGCCTGACTGAGCCCAGGATGGAGCCCACATCAACTCACAGACATGATTACAACACCCCCAGGCCATGGTCAGAGAGTTCTTTTTACTATTAGCTTGCCATTAGGGAAACGTCATCAAGATCACAAAGAGATTCCCTTCATATAATTGGAGGACTAGAGTCAAAAAATCAAATAACAAGTGAAGATGTGAAGAGACCAAAACCTTTAACCACTGCAGGTGGGCTGACTATAAAGTGGGCTATCGCTGACTTTGGAAAACTCCGGCCGTTCCTCAAAAAGCTCAACATCTAGGTGGTGTGTGACCCAGCCATTCTCCTCCTAGGTTTATCCCTGACAACTAACCACAGGTGCTCAATAGAAAAGGTACATGCAAATGCTCACAGCACCATTATTCATGTTAGTCACAAAGTGGAAACGATCTGAACGCCCCTCTACTCGTGAATGGGCAACTAAGCTGTGGTCTTGTTACACAGTGGACTATGGCTCCACCCAAGAGGATGGACCGTGGAAGCAATCAGTCCCCAGAGGCTGCCTGTTGTGTGATTCCAGGTCTGTGAAATACTCAGAAGAGGCCAAACCAGACAGAGCTCAGAGGCCTGGCTGCCAGGGACTTGGGGGGTGTAGGGATGAAACAGGGACACCGGGTTTCTGTTACGGCGATGGGGAGGGGGACAGAACTCTGACACGTGAAGCTCTGCTGCCCACTGTGTCCAGGGCTCAGACTCAGTCTGAGCTTGCTGACTGTGGACCTCTCAGACCCAGGCTTCCACAGCTGCCAAACCTGATGACCTGAACTTCGCATGGCTCACTGCCACGGAGTCCCCGCTGACTCACAGCAGGTCCAGAGGGCTCCCACAGCTGCCACCATTGACAGGAGGGGACAGGCCAGCCAGCCTTCCTCCCGGGGATTGTCTTACAGAGAGGTAAGACGAGGCCCTCTGTTACAGAGGTGCTGTGAGATGCATGAGACGCAGAGACGGTCATTCCCCCGGCCTCCGTTTACTGACCAATGCCATGCTTCTCCATGAGGGTGATGAGGTCTGCCTCGGTGAGCAGCTGGGGTGGGCTTGTCTCCCCGTCCACCATCTCCACGGTGCTGGGCGGGAAGCGGGCGCCTCTCTCATAGACAGGGATCGTCTGCGGAGAGCAGCAGAAGCTCCCGTCAGCTGGCGCGATCCCAGGCCCAGGGGGACACTGGCGCGATCCCAGGCCCAGGGGGACACTGGCATTTCAGAGAGCACAGTGCTGCTCCAGCACCTGGGGAGAGAACTGTCTCCCTGCTTCCTGAGGCCCACGGGACCAAGCGCTCTGCCCTCTGCCCGCCACGGATTCTTCACCTTGTCACTCCAGTGGTCATACGGATACACGTCCAGATAGTTCCGGGCCAGAATCATGAGGCCATGGGCCACAAAGCGCTCCTGAGAGATGTCAATCTCTACGGTCGTCTCCTGCCCCTGGGCATCCTGGGAGCAGCAAGCAAGGAAATGGCGAACAATGAACTCATACAGTCGCTGCTCATCTCCCTTTGAAGAAAAAGAGAGTCTGTAAAGCTCACCAAAAAGATCACCTCTCAAGGGGTCGGCCTTATCAGTGGCTGAAACCTGGGTCGTGTCCCTTTCAGCAAGTTCTGAACCAGGGCACATCTCGGAGGGTCTGTGAGGTCAGGCTGTGGGATTCCGTGCTAAGACCTGCAAGGGATCACTTGGGATACAAACTTAATTTGCGGGAAGGTGGGGTAGAAAGGGGAAACAGAAGATAAGGATCTACAAATTACCTCCTCCCTGGGTAATGAACAACAGGGAAGTGGGTGAAGGGAGACATCAGACAGTGTAAGATACGACAAAATAATAATGACTTATAAATCATCAAGGCTAATGAGGGAGGAGGGAGCGGGAAGGGAGGCAGAAAAGTAATGAGCTGATACTAAGGGTTTAAGAAGTAGAAAACAAGTGTTTTGAGACTGATGATGGCAACAAACGCCCTTGACAAATGGATGTATGGATGGTGGTAAGAGCTGTGTGAGCCCCCCAAAAATGACTAAAAAAACACAAAACCAAAACAACCTGAACGGAAAAGCCGATCCAAGCAGAACAAGAGGGCAGAGACTCTCTAACCCACAGAACTCTCAATGGCAGGCAGCCCGAGGTCAACTGATGAACACCACGATGGTATGAATGCAATTGTTTTACACACAAACGGCCTTTCTCAGGTGAGTTTCTAATGGTCAAACAATCAGAGATTTGGTGGGGATCAACTCCAAAGGACGGCCCTTCAGTCTCCTTCTACTAGTTTATTCCAAGGAGATAATGAGAGACCGCACAAATATTTATGACAAAGATGCTAACGCTAGTATATTAGGTTTTAAGTAATTATAAACAACCCAAATAGAAAAAACAGATTTAGCAAAATAAATTAGGTAATCATTAAAAATCCCACTTCTTTTTTTTTTGGTGGGCATCACTGCTCTCCGGCGGTGGGAGTAGGAGGTCCAGCCCCACTGCTGGAATTGAACCTCAGTCCCAGTGGGCCGCAGTCCCGCGCACAACCACTACGCCACCGGGGCTCAGCCCTAAAAATCCCACTTTTAAAGACTATTTCAGCCTAGGGGGAAATGCTTGTGAAATGAAACTGGGTAAAAATGATGTCATAAAATAGAAAGCAGTTTCTATAAAGTTATCTGAGGTTCATCTTTGACAATAAGAATACTATGTGCTGGAGCTGAACCCTGGTGGCGCAGTGGTTGTGTGTGGGACTGCCGCCCATGGGGTTGGCAGTTCAAATCCAGCAGCGGCTCTCCAGGAGCGAGGCTGGGCTTCCTCCTCCCACCAGGGCAGTGATGCCCCCCCCCCCCCCAAAAGACTACTACGTGCATGCATAAAACCATGTAGGGCATGTTGAGGGTGGGACCACGGGCAGGGGTTTTCTTCGCTCTTTTCTGAAATGAACATGTCTTACTTGGAGAAGACTGGGAAGCCGTACAGACCAAGCCTGCAGCTGTTAAACAACTTAACCAGCCTCTGCCCTCATGAAGCCCATGTCCCAGTTGAGGAAACGGAATGAAAACCTGTAAAACGCTGAGGAATCGCCGAGTGTGAAGATTCTGCAAGGAGTGGGAACTAAAGTTTCAAGACAGAGAGGGATAATCTTCTTTCTTTTTCAATGAAATAGACAATCTTTGGATGATTGGCAGGATTTCCAGTTCTGTGTGGGCAAGGGCTTAAGATGGGGATGCTGTGGGCATAGTGGGTTGGGCATTGGGGTGGTAAGGATGGTAAGTGTGGTGGGTGTGGGCAGGGCAGTAGGTGTGGTGAGTGTGTGTGTAGTGGATATGGAGGAGGGGAGGGCAGCATGACAGGAGTGAGGGTCTGACAGTGAAGTGGGGGACTTCACAAAGGCATAGGAAAGGCGGAGGCCAGTCTGTGAGTGATGGGTGAGGGAAGAAGCTAGGAGTGCTGACAGGGTGGTCAAGAGAGGCTGCATAGAGAGGCTGCCTTTCCCTGTGAAATAGAATTGTGACACTGACTGCTGATCTGGAAGAAGTATTTCAAAATCACGTATTCCCCAAACCAGGATCCGTGAGCATGAATTCAAGCCCGGCGACTGTGATGGCAGGAGGGTAGTTAAGAACTAACCTGAAGGCTGCTGGTATATTTGGTGGGGTGAATGGGAGGGTGGGCTTGGTCGGACTTATTCCCGTTGCGGGGCGTTGGGCCACCCCGATCTAGAATGCTTTGGGCGAAGGCCCCCCAGCGAGGATCTGGGATCTGCTGCTCCACCAGCGCCATCAGGTCGAGGTCTTTAGGGAAGATGTTTGTTTCCGTGCGAGGGTAGCTGATGTACCTGCAAGGACAAGCAGAGAGAACGTGAAGCCGACGGGACTGGCTCATCAGAAAGGACAGGGATTTTCTACGACCACTGTTCTAAGGAAAACAAAAGTCAGAACGAGATCCGTTCACACCAAAGGACAGAAACTATGGTGTCTGTCCATGTGGGGAGGACAGACAGAGCATGGGGATGGTTGATGGTGTGACATGGGGCAGTAGAAAATGGAGATCCCCAGGGGGACGAAGGGCAATCAGGAGTGGGAGGAGCAAGCTAATGCAGGGCCTAATTAGTAGTTTAGACGATGGAATACAGCTGATGACCAGACCTGGAAGCCACCCCCCCCCCCCCCCCCGCCCCAGTCGGTTAGAATGATAACAAAAAGGCAAACGGACGGAAAAAAAGAAACAGCAGGGTCATTTTGTGGTTTACAAACAGTTCAGCTAGACCCCAAGGCTGGCTGACTTCCGAAAGTGCCCATCTGACCTAGCAACCTGGGTCACCACCTGGAGACACCCTGAGCTGAGGGTCTGGTGGTGGCCCAGACCCACTGGTAGAAACTGGGGTGGCAGCAGCACCACATGCATCTTTAACTTGATGCAAGGCGGATGGAACAATGCTTCCAGCAGATATACTACAGACCATGCAATTAACCGACAAGACACAATTAACACCCTGGAGTCCCCAGTGGCATAAAACACTAGTCAACAGGCTGCCCACCTATGTCTGAAAGGGCAGCTCGGAGAGCTCTGCAGACACACTCACTGTGTGGGCGACACACCCGTGGGGGTCACCAAATGTGGGGACAGACTTGACAGCAACTAACGGCGACTTTCAAACAACAGATAGACTCTACAGATGTGCAATGACCGTGGGACACCATGAGTGAGCTGAGTCACAGCCTTTTCCCACAGCAAAGTCCAGAAAAGAGAGAGAGAGAGAGAGACTGAGAGATAGGATTAATTTACTTACCGCAGGGGCTCTTAGCCTAGAATACACTGACTTTGAATATCTTTTCCCAATCACACAAGAGAAGTCTGTGTCACAATTATCCCACTCCATGGATAACTCTGCCCTTGAGTAGCTCCCAGCTCACCACGATCCTAACAGGGTTCCCATGATTGGCAAGAATGGGGGGCTCCATCCTTCCCCCAGGAGTGGCTGATGGGTCTGAGCCACCCGCTCTGCCAGCCAGACACGTCTTTCACAGTGCCAGCCGTGCTCCTGCCGACATTTCTAGACCATCGGTGCTTCCTATTTCTAAAGGGTTCCATCCTGAAGATGCCCAAATCTCCACCTCAATCCAAGGCACTTACCCTTGAGTGTAGAGCTTTTCGGCCAGCCTCATGGTTTCTTTTGCGTTTATTCTCAATTTTCGCGAAGCCAGCTTCTCGAGCTCCTGTGACGTGAGACAAGAGGTGCGTTAGGGTGACGCGATCACAGGGTCCTGAATAACCCAGCCTTGTCTTCCAGAACACACTCTGCTCCCGGCCCTCTGGAGGATGCTGCCACGTGGATAAACACTGGCTGTCCTCAAGGGCAGTGACATGGGACAACCGGCAGAAACCAGGCAAAACCGCCTTTCTGTACCCTGCCGAACTCACATGCAATCCCAGTCTTTGGCTCAACATGTTATACGACTTCCAGGTCTAACCAATAAGGCCCCTCATTGCATCACATGACTTGGAATTACGTACTGATAAATACATTAGTGGCCCCACCTTCCTGATATGATCACTGAAGAAGACAAAGGCATGCATAAGCAATGGTGGTGAAGAAAGCTGATGGTGCCTGGCTATCAAAAGATATAGCGTCTGGGGTCTTAAAAGCTTGAAGGTAGGGCTGAGCCCCGGTGGCGTAGTGGTTGTGCGCGGGACTGCGGCCCACTGGGACGGAGGTTCAATTCCAGCAGTGGGGCTGGGCCTCCTACTCCCACCGCCGGAGAGCAGTGATGCCCCCCCCCGGCCCCCCCCCCCAAAAAAAGCTTGAAGGTAAACAAGTGGCCATCTAGCTCAAAGCCCACATGGAAGAAGCACACCAGGCTGTGTGACAACAAGGCATCAAAGCGATTCAGTATCAGGCATCAAAGATCTAGAAATTTTATCATTATAAACGAGGGGGAGTACAGATTGGGAACCCAAAGTCCATGTGCAGGGGAAGTGATATCCCCTTACAGAAGGGTTCGGGGGAGGAGACGAGCCAGTCAGGGTACAGTGTAGCAACAATGAAATATGCAACTTTCCTCTAGTTCTCCTCCCTCTAGTTCCTCTCGTCTACCATCATGATCCCAAATCTACCTTACAAATCCAGTCAGACCAGAGGATGCACACTGGCACAGGCAGAAACCGGAAACATGAGGAACCCAGGACAGGTGATCCTGTTAGGACCAGTGGTGAGAATGGCAATATTGGGAGAGTGAAGGAAAGGTGGAATAGAAAGGGGGAACTGATTATAAGGATCTACATATAACCTTCTCTCTAGGGTACGGACAATAGGGAAGTGGGTGAAGGGAGACATGAGACAGTGTACCATATGACAAAGTAATAACCATTTATAAATTATCTAGGGTTCACCAGGGACGGGGAAGTGGGTAGGGAGGGGGGAAAAAGGAGGAGTACCAAGGGCTTAAGTAGAAAGAAAATGTACAAATGTGCTTTGCATACAATGAATGTATGTATGAATTGTGATAAGAGTTGGATGAACCCCCAATAGAGTGATTAAAAAAATAAAATAAACACTTAAGTGCCAACTCTCTACACAGCTGGGTCCTGCAGCAGTTCTGTGTCACAGTGGGAGCCTTAATGAGTCAGCACGCTTCTCAGGACAGCAGCTTCCTCATGGGTAGGATTAAATGAGTGCTCTATTTCCCAAACTGGACACATCTTCAAAACAGACTCCAGAGCCCAAGCCAGACTTAATCACTAGAGGAGGGACACCATACTTGGTCAAGGAGGGAGAGAAAACAAGGAAGCCCTCGATGAGCTGGCCTGACTCGGTGGGCCCCAGTGTGGGAACAGGAGTGAGGAAGGGGCAGGCTCGGGCAGGGGCTGCTGGGGGTCGGCACTGAGCCGATGCCACTCAGCAACATCACAACCATTGTCAAGGGTGGTTGCACAAACAAGCGTGGGGAAAAGAGACAGGAGGCAAGGTCCCCACACTGGCTGCATACCAGCAGCATAGGACGCCCCAAACATCCAGAGTCCCAGCTCCACAGCAAACTCAACACAGCCCAGGATTGGAGACCAAAAATGTGAACATTTCACTCAGCCACCAGCGGGACTCATGGGTCAGAACCACCCAGGTTCCCCTTTAGATCCATGCTGTCCACAGGAGACTGTCCCCACTCCCAGGGACCTCCAGCATGCAAAGGGTCAAGCAGGGTGGGCACTGGCATCTGGGGGTCTGGAGCGAAAGGAAGCTTGTCTTGTAATCTCAGGCAACAGTGACCTCTTGCACCAGGAGTCAGTGTGGACCCGCGGGGTGTAACGGGGGTTCAGTCAGGTGCGTGCCAGCCCCATTCCTGAGGAGCAAGCACACTGCGTCCACCCCCTGACCCCTGGTGTGCGGTCAGCCTGTGAACCCGTCCTTGTGACCACACCAGGATGTAACCACAGCCACACGAGCAGGCATACAGGCCGCAGGCAGCAGCTCAGCCGAGGTCCTCGGACTCACACCTGGGACCGGAGGCCAGCAGCCTGACTGCGCCCCGGAAAGCACATGCGGGGGAGGACGGGAACACATCACCAGCTGTGCACTCTGCCCCCGACACCCAAGAGCTTTTTTATACCCTGGCCCTCACCACACCCCTTCTGGAAGGAAGCACACCTGCCCAGTAGGGTCCTATGGCCCGGTTCTCCTGAACACATCAGTGGGCTGACTCTCCTCCAGCACGGAGCAGGTGGTGCCCTATGGCGCCTCTCATCTATGCGCCCCTGTGCAAGCCCAAAGAGGCTGTGTCAGTGTGGTCCGCCCTTCTACTTCTTGAGGTCTACATGTTAAACGAGCAGGTACTTGAATACAACTTGTGTTCAATGAGTCGTTTGTGCCTCATTGAGCCACTTACATGCCTCACTAGCCTCTCTTAGTCTCGGGCAGCGGGGCAGGCCATGGGATCTGGATCACACATCTATCTCCTGCCAACTTGGAAGAGAGGGAGGGAAACCATGACTGCACTTAAGCAAATTATCCGATGAAGAATGACCGGCATTCGCTCACATACACTGAAATCCACCCAGTTCAGAGGTTCTGGTCCCACAGGCCAGAGAGGCAGCCAGGAGATGAACGGACAGAAGATGCAAAAGGCGGGTGTACACCTTCGCCAGCATCCCTAGCTCTGAGACCAGTGCACTCAGGAATTCTGACAGGGCTGGGATGGGAGCAGCAGCCAGGAACTGGTATTGACCTGGGCTGTCACACGGGTGGTCGGAGGATTTCAGTTTGGGAAACATCACCCCGTTCCCCAGTGACCCACCCCTGGATGGCGGACCACACTGGTCCTTTCCCACAACCGTGCTGATGGGGCATCCATGCATTTCTACCCAGGAGGGTCACACACACACACACACACACACACACACACACACGCCTACTCAGCATCCCCCCCCGTCCCCGAACCCCCCCTCCAGAGCCGACGCTGAGTACAGCTTGAATAATGAGTTTCCCGTCAAACTGCCCCAGGAAAGGGTGCTCGTGATGTGACCGGCCCAGATGGGCGTCCCACAGGGCAGAGGGCACGGTGGCTCAGGGGCTTCATAACAGATGATGCAGCCACATGGAAGAAAGGCTTGGGTGACTGCTAACAAAACTATGCTTATTAAAATAAAAGGATGATACTCTGACTACACATTTTCACCAAAGATTCCCGAAGAGAATCCTGATCAAAAGGGGGGAAATGTGAATCAGAACTTCAAACGTACATCTAAAACCCAGGTTTGCTAGAGACACGGAGTGAGTACACCCCTCAAATGACTGACCTGAGAGCACCTTTACCTTTCATTCTGAACTACCGCCTGAGGCCTTCTTAAACCACACAATCGTCTTTGTGTGACTTCTAAAAAAAATCTTTGTCTTAGACGCATTATGCTCTTTCAGGGTCTACCCCAATGGGATAAACTGACAACAGCAACTTGGAAGATGAGACAGAGGGGCAGTGGGCAGTGAGGCTACTGTAATGGGGGGTGAGGGGTGGGCAACAGACCCCTCAGAACAGGAGGGTGAACAGGTCACACAACTCAAAAGTTTGATCACTGTCACGGAAGTACACGGAGAAAGTGTTGCACTCTTCTGTGAGTATTCTCAGCAACAAAACAAAACTTGTAACAGGACAAAGTCCATCAATCATTGGGTGACGATGGTGAGGTGGTAACCACTTTGTCTTCTGTTTTTGTTTTCCGAGCGTCACACAATAAAGCTAATGAATGTGAAAATGGGAAAAGCAGCTTCAGGAGCATGCAGAACCTGCTGTGGGCTGTCCCTGTTTCCCAAGGGCTTTCCAGCGCCCTGTGCAGGGAAAGCGGTCCCAACACCCCCAAGCCCGTGCTCCTGCACCGCGGGACATCCACCTGGAACATACCACGGTGTCCAGAGCTTGAGGCCTCCACTTACTCTTCGGCTTGGAGCGGACGTCCACCACCGTGGCTGTGGGGTCCTAGAATGGTGGGCAGAGAGAGGACCAGGTCCACCTGAGCTCCTCTGCCCCGGATTTCCTGGGGTGGAGCCCAGATGCCACTGGCATGCAGGTGAGCTGATGCTGGACCAGGGCTGCTATCTGATGGAGGTGTGCTGGCAACCTCACTCCCACCCCCCGACCTGAGCCTGGGAACAAGCAGCTGCAAGTATGGGGTCTGGTCTGGGCAGGAGAGCTGATAGACTGAGCTCTTCACTCTCCCCACTTTCCTCTTCCACAAAAGACACTGTTACCATCCACACACCATAAAACACAGCAGATACTTAATAACCACTGGCCATCAAATCCCAGGCTTTAGCCACAGGAATCATTGTCCCCGAGGTGGCAGCGTGTGGGGTAGGTGTCTGGCCGCAAGCCCCAAGGTCAGCCCCCTTGTTAAGCCCCAAGTTCAGACCCCCTTGCAGCTGGCTGTCCATAGAGCGTTACAGTCTTGGGAACCCATCGGGTGTTTCTCCCGTCTTTCAGGAATCCACTGGCTGGGAGGGGTGTGGCTTGGTGTGGCACACGTCGCTGCAGGAAATGAACGTGCTCCCTGGTGACCTGTTTTCCCTCACACGAGGGTGACCTCAGCTGCCCTCTTCAGGGCCGTGTCTCCCCATGGCACACACTCTCTCTCTTGCTTGTCATCTCTCCAGGTGCCTAGAAGCAGACCTTTCCTTCCTCTCTAGGTGCCTGGCTGTGCCTGGCGCCGGGGAGGGACTCTGGTAGAACAGCTGACCACGACATTGCGTGCAGCCAGGAACAGACCCCTCCCTCTCCCATCTGGGATGCCGTTTCCATGGGCTTCTCAAACACTGATGCCTGAGCTGCAAACTTACGGCTACCACGGAGGCGGAAAGGGGGACAGGACCTTGTCTGTCCACAGCAAGGGGGAGCTGGGACAGGTGTGGGCTCGTTCCTGGATCGTGAGGTTTCAAAAGCATTTCTTACCTCCATACACAGCTGGTAGAGGACGAGACAAGCTGTGTGGTTGAAGAGACGGTGCCTTTTCCAGTTGAATTCTACAATGCCGTCTTCGTGCTCGTGCGTCACTGTGCCGGAAAGCAAGCAGCACAGCAGGGGCTCAGAGAAGCGTAAATGTAAAGAGCAGAGTGAGCGGCCACCACCCGCTGCCCTCACAGGCCTGGA
>PVJH01038576.1:0-17066 GCA_004026705.1 Nesogale talazaci | reverse complement strand
ACTTCCTATCACAGGGAGGCAGAAATTAAGAGACCATGTGGTTGAGTCTGAGACTTGTTTGCTGGGTGAGAAAGGGTGCTGTGGTGGACCAATGACTGCATCCCTAGTGTATTATGATCCTGACATACGGTACCTCCTTAACTTCTCTAATAAGACCCCAGGAAGGTGAGTGTTGTCTGTGAGTTCTGTGTGAAGATTGCAATAGATATCTCAACTCAGCAGTGTCATGGAATGATGACAGATGGATAGAGCAGTCAGAGTCAAGTCGGGTCTGACCTCTCTCTCCTGGCCTCAGGACTGGGGCTGGGGAGAAGTGGCACATTCCCTGCCCCTCCTGTAGTCCAAGGAGGCCAGATGGGCTCTCCTGCCCTTTTCTCAGAAATTAAAATCCATTCAATGGTTGTTTTTTTTTCATTACAATTCTTTGCCTATGGTCTTGAAGTTTCATAAAAATTTAAAAGTCACCCAATATACTGTAATTTCTTCTCTATTTTAGAATTCTAATTTTTCTATATTTATAATATTCATTATCTTAAAAGATAATTATGAAGAAAAGATCTTCATAGGGGCATGGTTTGTGGCTCTCTTTGTTTTTTATTTTTTTTTTATTTTTTTCAGTTTTTATTTTTAATTTTGCCCTTCTGTCTCTCATTAATCAAGATAGTCAGCACTGGATTGAGTATCCAAAAGAGACCCTTATTTCTGCTGCTGTTTCCCGGAATGTTCGAGCTCATCTTTATTTCTTGGTTCTTTTGACCTGTCCATGTCCTAATGGTATGTTTACATTAACATGAGAAGACTTTTAAGAATTGAAATGTTGGTCAGTATATCAATAGCTCTGATCACCATTGCTATAATGGGTAACCAGCCAACCAGTCTCCAGGATAGGGTACCCAAGCCTGGGGCCTTTTCCAGGATGTGAGACTCCATCAGAAAAACTGCAACTGTCTTGGGCGTAGTGGGACAGGGATCTAATGGAGCCAACGTCTTACAACCAATAATCACGTTCTCACTGCCAGTGCTTCAACCCCCGGTCCCTGTGCTGAGGAGCAATAAAGTCAACAACCACGAAGCTGATCTCGGAATGTGTGACTATTCATTAAAGTGGAAACTGGTGACTTGTTAAGATTTCCTATGAGAGAGTCTGGTTTAAAAAGTCTCATCATGTCCTTGAGCCATATACAGTACTCATTCTTGGGTCCTGTTCTCTCTGTTTGTTCTAGGCCTGTTGGTCTTTAATTTCCTTGAGTGCCCTTTTCTTGTTGTTCAGACATTTCTGGGGTGTATACAATTTAATTAAGTAGCTACGTTTTTACATGAGGGGAAGTTTGAGGGGAAAAAAATTCTTTCTCATGACTTCCTCCGCAAGTCTACTCTAATTCACCATGCCATCATGGAATAAATTTCATGGTAGTCTTCCTGACTTATTGGTTACTCTCACATAGTAAAAACAAACAACAACATCAAACGGAGCTCACTGGATTTCTCCAGTGGTCTGTATTCTGAAATGGGTGTGGTATCATTATGCTCAGCCAGGCAAACTTCCAGGGTGGAATTCACAGACACAGAAGTCTCTGGTAAACTGGTAGTTTTCCATACTTTCTATGAGCCTAGAATACAAATACTATGGAAAAAGAAAACAAAATCCACCTTTCCAGATGTGAGATTCACACTCAGTCATAACACACAGAAGGACTGGCATTCATAAAGTAATCCTTATTCTTATATGTTGCCTTCCTACAGGAAACAGATCTTATCCTGACTTTTAATATTTCAATGCACCGATCTTGGTGGATGGAGAATGGACCAGGATGTACGGTGACGTCGGTGACACCTGCCCCAGACTGGGCCCCGGAAGACCATCGCTACATCACGGTCTCGGGGTGTTTTCTGGAGTACCAGTACATAGAAGTGGCGCACAGTTCCCTCCAGATTGTCCTCGCAGTAAGTGTTTACAGCCAACCGCTCACTCTGCGCCCAGAGCTGTGCTCTTTCTGTGCGCGCTCAGTGCACCCAGATGGAATCTGTGGGAAAGTGTGGCCACCTTCCTAATTCATGCTAGCTTGATCCGTTTGTCAGATTAAATCTCACTTTCCCCCAGACTGAATGTGTGGAGGTTTTTTGACAATCAGCACACAGTCTTTGTCACCTTCAGCATTTTTCATAGGAAATTCAACCAGCCGAGCTTTGATTAGTTTGGCTGTTAGTAGACTTTTGTAATGATTCCAGAGGGAAGATCGGAGGGTTTTCACAACATTCTACAGAACCCAGTTTGGTCAGATCTCAATAGAATGGTATATTTATGTTCTGAACAGATATGCATGTTTGTTTGGTATTATTTATTTTTCTTTCTCGCTGAGTGGCTAGTGCTGGAAATCTCTTCTCAACTTCTCTCTTGCTTAGATTTTTTGCATGTCATTAGTGTTCATCCCTTCTCCCCATCACCATATTTTTTTCCTGATAAATATAGATTTTATTGGGGGCTCTTATAGCTCTTATAACATTCAACAAATCGTTCATATTAAGATACTTGTACACATGTTGCCACTTTCCTCTACAAACATTTTCTACATGAACCACGCCTCCCCCAGCAAAAGCTCCTCTTTCCCATCTTCCTCTAGTTCTTTATTTTTTAAATTCCAACTCCCCATACTTCCCTTTCCTCCTCTGCCCACATGAACTCCCAATAATTTACAACTTGTTATAACCTCTTCATATCGTACACTGTCCAATGTGTCACTTCACTCACCAACTCTCCCCGTTGTCCGCACCACAGAGAGGAGGTCACATGCAGATCCCAGAAATTTGTTCCCCCTTTCTACTTCACCACCCCTCCACCCTCCCAGTGTCACCACTCCCCACTAGTCTCAAGGGGTTATGTATCCTAAATTCCCATGTTTCTGACTCTGGTCTAGCCAAAAATTCTGGCAGAATTGGGATAATGATAATGGGTTGGAAGAAGCATTTGAGAACTAGAGGAAAGTTGCACATTGCATTGCTACTACACCTACTAGACTGACTCATCTTCTCACTGCAACCCCTCTGTAGGAGAATGTTGCTTCACTTATTGATGGGCTTTGGGTCCCCAATATGAACTCCCCCTCATTTATAATGATATAATTTTGAAGTCTTTGATGCTTGATACCAGATCCCTTTGACAACTCCTGGTCACACAGGCTGTTGTGTTTCTTCCATGTGGGCTTGCTTCTTAGCTAGATGGCCACCTTCAAGTCTTTAAGACCTCAGATGCATATCTTTTTATAGCTGGGCGCCATCAACTTTCTTCACCACATTTGCTTATGCACATATTTGTCATCAGCAATCATATCAGGAAAGTTAGCATATAATGTTATGATTATTAGTTCTTCAAACCTGATAATTGATCCCTTTGGCATCTCTTGGCCCCATAAACTGGCATGCTTCCTCCATGTGGGCTTTGATGCTTCTGAGCTGAATGGCCACTTGTTTACTTTCCAGTCTTTAAGACTCCAGATGCTACATGTTTTGATAGCCAGGCACCATCAGCTTTCTTCACATTTGCTTATGCACACATTTGTTTTCTTTGATCATGTCAGAGAGCTGCGCATCATGAAATGCCAATTTAATAGAACAAAATGTTCTTCCTTGCACTGAGGAAGTACCTGATGGAGGTCCAATGCCCATCTGCTGTCCTAATTCTAAGCCTATAAGTATATGCCTATTGATCTATTTCCCCGTCATCATATGAATATATGCACCTATGTATATGCTTGTATTTAACCTCTATAAATACACCTTACTCCCCAGTTCTTTTCTCTATTTCCCTAAACCTCCTTCTGTCCCACCATCATGCTCAGCTTCCATTTTGCATGGTACTATGCATAGGCATTGGGCTGCTAGCTGCAAGTTCAGGAGTTAGAAGTCTCCAACTGCTCAGGGAAGAAAGACGGGGCTTTCTACTCCCATGGAGAGCTAGAGTCTCCAATACTCATAGCGGCACCACTGTCCTGCCTTATGGGGGCAGCATTAGGCAGCCTCGACTCAACTGCACTGAGTTTGGTTTGGGTTTTTACACAAATAAGGAACTCTCCCTTTACCAGGAGGTGGTAGGTGTTATAAAAAGCATAGTTATATAGCATATGCCTGCGCTGTGTGAAATTCATTATTTTACGTTTCATCACTATGATAAAGAGTCAGGTAGCCACAGTGCTTCGTCAAGAACAACTTTTATGAAGGTGTTAAATGGGTGTGGGAAAATTCCATCATATTTCCATCTTATTTTCCATGAATTTTCTGAAAGGATTCCTCTTGTATATAATCTTGTAGGATGTTAATAGCTATGGTAACTTTTAACATACTTGTCTTCACTTATGCATTGAGGGTCTTGTAGATGCAGCTTAATATGCATATTTCTGAAACTTTATGCAGATATGTAACTGGAATGCACAAAACTCCCAAAACTAAAACCATTCACATACACAACTCACAAGACAGAGTCGAAATGCCCCCTTTGGATTTACATGATGGTAAATCTTTCCAGGAGCAAACTTCCTCTTTGTCCCACAGTACATCTGATGGGTCTGAACTATTGGTCTGGCCATTTGTAACCCAAGGCATAACACAAGGCACCACCAGCACACTCTGTGCAAAGTTAGCAACAAATGATACAACTAGAATAATCCTTTTACCCATTTCTTCATTTTATTACTGTGTTAGTGGGATTGTCTAGAGCAGTGGTTCTCAACCTTCCTAATGCTGCACGACCCTTCAATACAGTTCCACGTGTTTTTGTGACCCCCCCCAACATAAAATTATTTCCATTGCTCCTTTATACCTACAATTTTGCTACTGTTATGAATAGGGTGACCCCTGTGAAAGGGTCCTTCAAGCCCCAAAGTCGTCAAGACCTACAGGTTGGGAACTGTGGGTCTAGAGAAATAAGAGTAGTGATAATCATATGTGTAAAAGAAATAATTTTAGGGCTGAGCCCCGGTGGCATAGTGGTTGTGCGCGGGACTGCGGCCCACTGGGACGGAGGTTCAATTCCAGCAGTGGGGCTGGGCCTCCTACTCCCACCACCGGAGAGCAGTGATGTCCCCCCCCAAAAAAAAAAACAGAAATAATTTTATATCAAGAAGCACAATTGTGTATTGAGAAAGCAGCCAGCCTAGTCCAACTCAAGTCCATGGGTCCGATGCTAGCCAAAGCCCCCTTGAAACTCACATGCTAATGAGGCACAAAGGTAAATTGAGATGCAGGAGGACCACTAGACGGTGAGTGTGTGGATCCATGATTGGTTGCAGCGTGGCAGGATGCCAGCAGCCCAGTTGGTGCCCAGGGTCAGAAGCCCCATCGGGCCAGCCCCTTGAGGCAGACAGCATCCCAGCCAAGATAAAAGCCAGGAGAGAAAAGGAGAAGTTGTCTCTCCTATAGAAAAAGGCACACCTTTGATAGGCATCATCAGGCCACCACTAACCTGAACTCCACCATCAGGTTGACATAAAATTTAACTGCCATAGTTATTTCAGGAATGATATTAACTTGAAATTCTTAAAAACCATGTCTTGCACAGAATGAGACCAATATTGAATTTTGAGGCACTAAATATGTTAGGGGCTTCAAAAAGTTCATGAGAAAATGTGAAAAACTAATGTGATTTTTCTATGAACTGTTTGCAAAGCCCCTACTGTATGTATGTTTGTATGTATACAGTGTATGTGTGTGCATGCGTGTGTGTGAGAGAGAGAGGGAGGGAGAGTTTAACTTATTTACACAGCTTTATTAAGCCCCACTGGAATAGAGCAAATGGAATTGTCTGAATTAAGTGTTTCAGTCCTTACATGAACTTGAGACTAACATCCCACTCAAGACAATGTCTTTTTCAATAAGTCACAGCCATCTCCAAAGGCAAGATGGCTAGAATTAACAGAAGATAGACAGAACATCCCGAAGAATGGAGGTGACCAATCGTTCAAGCTCCTGACTCTCATTTTTCCTTTCTACATTCCTTCTCACTAACTGGAGAAATATTCCAAGTGTGCCTTCGCAGAATATGTTATTTTGACTTCTCTCCCCTCCCGCTGTCATTCCTTTGCAATGCTGAATGAAAGAGTAAGTCATGACCCAACAATGTACCCAGACCTTACGTGGAGAAATGTCAGCATACATCCTGCCATGGTGCTTGCTATTGTTTGGGACTCAAAGTGTGTCCCAAGGTGTGCAACAACTTCACAATGCTCAACTAGACTTATAAAGTCAACCCAAAAGGATGTATTTTGAAGTCATTTGTAGCACCTACTGCTTAAACCCCACCTCTTGGCCCCCCAGTAAATATTGGTTGTCACTTCTGAGGACTTCTTATGTTATGATTAACTCACAAAACAGTATCTCAGTTCTCTGCACCTCTTTATCGTTTCCGAAATTGTCCCTTTGACAATCTAATGATCAGTTCAGTCTGATCCAGCGAACACTTCCTGAGTGCTTGTCCCCTGGTGACATCCAGAAAAACAAAGACAAGGGCAAGCTCCCTGAACTTGAGGGTGTCTCATTCCCATGTAGGGCAAAGTTTCCAGGTCCAAACCAAGAGCAAACATGCACATTTCAGAGATGTGATAATGACAGTAAATGCAGCTTTGCTCCATGTAAATCCTAGCCCCAGCATTTTTGTAACACCTGCTTTTTGCAAAGTCAGCTCCCTCTTTTCTCAGTGTTCTCACCCAAGTATGAAACAGCCTTCTCTTCCAGCAGATCTGGCTTAGCTCTGCTCTCATAAACCGCTGTTCTTCCAGCCCTTGGTGTTGATTAACTCCAAATCTCTCTAGCTCCTCTTCTCTGCCCTCCCTCAGCCTTCCTTCACAGATTCCTGACCCCTGCCACATCTGTCACACACTTGTTCGGGTTTCTGCCAATCAACTCCTGGTCGATTTTTAAATTAGCATTCACAAAGTCCACATACATTAGCATCACACATACATAAGCTATCTCCCATCTATGGCCCAAGGAAAACAAGTATACTACCTGTGTAATTGAGAATTGGGACTGTTAATTGTACAGCTTCCAGCCGAGCAGAAAGGACTGGCAGAAGCCCATAATGATGAGCCAGGTGTGAGATGTTGCATTTTCCCCTCCCTCTGCCAGCATCCATGTGCCTTGAGATGGATGGTATCAGATGTCTCACACAAAGGAAGATACAGGTGTGCACAGTTTTAATAAAAGCCCAACCCATAAGTGTGAGTGTGTGTATATATATATACACACACATACATACAGTAATTGCAAACTAGATCAAGAAGATATGCACAGGGAAAGGAGGGAGACCCACCAGGGAGATGGTGGTGTTACAAAAGATTAATCTGATTTCTTCAGATGCAGTGTGATTGGGGCTGTGTGGTTTGCAAATTTGTTCACAAAGAATTAAATCTCTGTATCACAGCTCTGTGAGAGTGTCAGAGGAGATTAAAAGCTGCTTCTCAGAGACTTTAGCTGGTCAGTAGGGAGGATGGGCTTTCTCACCCTAAATTTTGCCTTTCAAGCAAGGTGGTGGAATTGGTTTTAAACTGTGTGCCTGAAGCATCTGAGAGTGACAGAGTCCTGCCGCCCAGGAGTGCAGTTGATCAGTTGCAAAAAATGCCTACTTGATTAGCTGTGTCTCCCTGGGAGGAGGAGGCAAGAGATGTCTATGGACTGCACTCGTTATGTCTCTCTTCCTGGGAAAATACAATAAAAAGGGAGCATGTTTACAAACAATGGTGATTCCAATGGTTTGATTTCCAGCCGGTGTACCTAATGTATAGCCTCCAACTGTCTGTCAGTGGAGATGTGCATGTTGCTGTGACAAACTGAAACAAAAGTCTTGACACTGAACCTCACGCACCACAATGCCTCTAGTCTGTTGCTGATCACAAAGATGGGTCAGAACCAGGCACCACTTTGTCCTACTGTACTTGGGGTCAACATGAGTTAAGGACTAACTAGATGGCTGTGAACAGTGACCACAATGAAAAGGGTACAAAGTGCCCACAAATGAAACAGTTCCTCATGGTGTGGTGACTCTCCTAGGCCAAAAATCATATTTATGTTGCTGCTTCATAACTGTAATTTTGCTACTCTTAGAATCAGGTGACCCCTGTGAAAGGGTTCTTAGAACCCCCAAAGGGGTTGGGGCCCACAGGTTGAGAACCACTGCCTTAGGGGATTGCAAAATCTATTGCCAATGTTCAACTATCATAGGGGCATCTAAAAGTTTTGGGGAAATGAAATTAAAAGATGATGGAGTTTTCCCAGGAAATTTAGAAACCCCTTTGTAGATGTTAAAAATCTAAGTTGCTTCCCAAACAGTTCATAGAAAGAAAAAGAAAAATCCAGTCCCTCCTTTCCCTAGTGGCATCCAGAGATTCAAACATCTCCAAGTGTGGAGAGTACCCTCTACGATGAACATGTGTTCTGTTTCCTTGATTTCTGTATCCCTCCTTGTTTCCTGATACACTAATGGATCAGGGCAGGTGGACTTTCTTTTAAGGAAAAAAACAATGAACAGTGGTAAAAATGTAAATGAACATGATATAAGCTTCATCTGTTGAAGTTGTCTGAGAAACCAGGTATGAATTAACAGGGATGTCAGGTGGAATTGGAGAAAAGATTCCCAAACCTGGCACAGGAGTCCCACTTAAATGTGTTGCTAACTGCAAGCTCTTCATCCGTGATTTTGATTGAACTATTTAGAAAATTGTCTTCTGTAGAGTGTAGGAAATGATGGAAGTCACTGTTCAGTGAATTGTGGTTTACAAAAAAATTAAATAGACTATATGCTTTTAATCTTTGAATTCAGAGTTGTTTCCAAATTATCCCCAATAATAAGTCATTTACCACTGGTCTGTTGATTTCGGATGCTGTTGGGGATGGCATGCCACTATATCTGGGGAGACTGGCAGAGGCAAGGTAAGGTAGGGTGGTCTTTTTGTTTACATTGTGCTTTGTTCCTCTTGAAATGTAGAATTATTTTTTATTTGCCTAATTTTAATTGTCAAACATTTAGGTCCTGACTTCCAGGTGACAGAATATTTGCTAGAGGAATGGGGAATATGAAGCTCAGGTTGTGAGTTTGCATCATATAAAAGAGGGGTTGGGAAAGCGCAATCAACTCATACCCGGCTATTTCCTACTTCATTCAGATATGGCTGACATGTAGATATTCTTCAATAGGTTTATTGGAACTAAAAAACTGAAGGCAGGCTATTGCAGATAAAAAGTAAGTTTGATTTAGTTGATTGATTTCACACTGAAAATTGATTTAATAATTTAATTTTATGAGTTTTTCCATTTATGTTATGTTATTGATCTTTCCATTTTCCATAAATGAAATTGGCCAGCTCTGCAGGTGCACATTTTGAAAAAATATATATTTAAAGCTCCAAATTCAACCATTTTTGTCTAAAATAATCTTTCAACAAGCATGCATTGAAATTAAATATAGTTCTAATTTTACTATACAAGCAAGAGTCAGAGATATAAATAATAGTCTTTTATATATTTTGTAAATAATTTGTGGGCTACTTCTCAGAATTGCCTTGACTTGCAAATTTCCAAATGTTTCCTTCCATTAACATTTAAATAAAATCTAGTAATTTGTTATTTTTAAACTCTTTCATGACACACTTGTATAGATGTCACTATAAAACTCATAATACTTTGAAAGAACTCAGTAACAGTCTAACAACCTGTATTCGAAGTTAACTAATTTATTTAGAAAAACAGATTTCCAGTACTTAAACCTAATAAGTCAAACAAAGAGTAGAATAAAAGCTTAACTTCTTCTAATGTTAGTATTACTAGAAGACATATTTCCACTACACTTTAATTTTCATGCTTAGTTGTATCAACATTTATAATAGATGATGTTTTATTAATTGTATGTAAATAATAATTATAACAATAATCGATAATATCCAAAATTTTAACATATTGTAACACATGATACTTCATGGTCACAAGAAAAAGATTATATCTATCTATAGCAGTTGTTGCAGGGAAGTTTGATATAGTAAGTAATCAAAACCTATAAGTAAAATATATATATTTATCTTAATTCTGTGGAGGCAGTAAAGTAGAACTTCAAGCTTTAAAGTAAAAGGAGCCAAATCAAATTTATAATTGTTAATAAAGAATATGTTCATCTGTCTTTAATCAAACAAGGTGATCTCACATCTTAATAATATTCAAATGTCATTAAATATATAAAGAAGTTATGTAAGTATTCTCTTTAAAATCTGTTAATACGTATAACATGCCAAAACAAATATCATATTTTTTTGGATCATAAGATGCACCTGACCATAAGACCCAGTTTTTAGAGCAGTAAAACAAGAAAAAAATATTCTGAAATAGTACAGGTATACAAAAATGTTCTGGAGTAACACACATTCAGATCATAAGACATGCCCTCATTTCCCCCCCAACTTTTTAGGGGAGAAATGTGTCTCAAGGTCCAAAAAATACAGTACGGATTTTGTAATCTTTTTAATGAGTATCAAATGTGCATTTCAAATGTGGATATTTTTAAGTGAAACATTTAAATAAATTATATGATATACAGGAAGAGAAGTACTTGAAATCCGTGACTCTGACGTAGTGGAATTGTTTGAGCACACCACTTAACCTTTTCAGGATCAGGAAATTATTTATTGTGGCTCTTCTAGCCAAGTCTCTAACTTCCACCCAATGATATTTTCCTGCATAGGGCTGGTAAGAAAGTGGGGGAAGATATTGAGAGGATTCATCTATGACTAACAGAGAATAGTAGTGAAAAGGACACAACCATAAACCTGGCCTACTACTGGACATTTGGTTTAAATGGGTCTGAAGTTGAGTTCTTTCCATGCTATTTGCTTACAACTCTCAGTAACCCAAGAGGACAGAGTAGACATGACCAGTAGGGATTTCATTAATTATAGATCATTCATGAAGGCAACTGTCATGTCTTTCTCCCATGGAGGAGGTTGGTAGCTTCAAACCAGTGATCTTTCAGATGGCAGTTGTATGCTTAGCCACTATAACACTAGGGCTTAAAACAGTGTCATCAGGTAGATTCTGACCCATAGTGACCTCATATGTGGTTTCCAAAATTCTGACTCTTTGAGGAAAATAGCCTCATCTTTTTCCTATGGGTCTAGTAGAGGATTTGAACCAACGATCCTGAAGTTAGCGGTCTAATCCTTACCTCACAGTCCCCGTTGGACTTCAGTAAGTAGAATTTAGGTACTTGTGATTTTCAGAATTCTCACTAAATATATTAGTGTACTTCTTTTCTCTTCCTTATCAATTTCATTGATGTCCTAAATTATTCAACAATAATTTCGGTTAGCTCAGCTATTGGTCAAATGGTATCACAGCACTATACTCCATCAACATTTTTTTAGACCTCAAATGGCACTCATTCCATGAGTGAGGACTAGTTATTAGCAAATGATGACCCTAAGTACCTTACATGTGGTCTTCTGTGTCTGTAGCATAAAGAATGAGTTGATATTGATCAGCATATGAAACCTGAACTTTAGTCTAAAATTACTGTCAAAGACCTACAACATTCGCCTTTTTAGAATAGACATACTTGTTGCATGTGATGCAAAAAAAGAGACATATGACAAGCACTCTAACCCTTTTTAGATACTAAGAATGATCAGTGAGTTTGCTGCTTGTTTCTCTTATTATTAGACATGCTGTTCACTGGGGTAGTGGTTATGGATTGGGCTGCAATCTGTATGTTTGACACTTCGAAACTCTAGCCACTCTCAGGGAGAGGAACTGGGTTTTCTACTCCCACAAACAGTTACAGTCCAGGAAACCCATGGAGAGGTGGGAGTCCCTAGGGTTTGGCATGAACCGGCAGTGAGTTTGGTGAGCTGGCTCCAATTTCATTTCCTCTGGACACTCAGATACACCTATCATCTTGTCAAAGGACAGTACCCCAAAATAAATAAATAAATGTGATTTGGCTTCCTGTGGCATCAGAACAGTTTATAAAAATACTCTCAAAAATATGGGGAAAGAACAAAATGCAATGTGAACAGAGGTCTTCAGTAGTTAAATGAAAGCGGCCCATTGCTGTTGTGTGTATTGCACTTCCTGTTAACTCTGTAGGACAAAGTAGACGTTCCCCAGAGTGTTTCTAAGACTGCTCTTTCCTGAAACAGATTTCCACCTTTTTCTCCCACAGAGGAGCCGGTGTGGTCCAACCACTAATTTAGGAGCTAAATGCTATGCCACTCAGGCTCCTGTACTGACAATAGGTTTGCTGAAATAAAAGAAACAGCATGTTACATAGAATCCAGAATGGACATTGGAGTGCTCAAAATACATATATATATATACATATACATATATATAGGTAGCATTTCATAGACTAATTTTAGAGCTCAAATTTGATGTTAGACTAGCATAAAAGAAATGCTATAATCTATTGTTATCTCAGAAACAAATACATGTTAATCTTTCTAGCCAACTAATCTCTAACCTATTGGAACAATGGCAGAGTCCAGGCAGTGGAAAGATCACTATACCTTCAGAATACATCTTGACGTCTTAGCCACAAATGTAGATCACATGTTGCTTGATAAAAATCCTTAACTATTAGACCGTATCCTTTATTTTTCCCTTATTCCTAAAAGCCACCCTTACATGGGTGAGTGGCCTTTGAGTCCATGAACAAGAAGAGTTCAAGAACTTAAATAGCTTCTAAAGTAAATTAGTTAGCAGATTTTATTGTATTTAATAATCTCTGGTATTCCTCATATTCAAATTCAGAAATATAAATTAAAATACTCTCTGAGAGTGATAATCACTAAATCTTATATCCAGTTGTACAATAAACTGTTTCATAATTATGAAGTAAATTATGAGATAGCATGCCAGGATTGCCTTGTAAGCAATAAAAGTGGGATTATTTTCTCCTTAGTTCCATTTTTTAACACTACTAAGTTATAATACCATCATGTTTTCAGACTAACCCACAATGGTGTGGAAACTGACTAAATTCTATTACATTTACTTACTCTTGAGATACAACTGTGATTCTTCAAGTCAATATGATACTATTTAATGAACACTACAATAGCCTATACAGAGATAGCTCTTATCCCATATCAACTATTATCATTAGTGTACTATACCTGCTTTGTGTATCACGTTTGAGGTGTTTATTTACCCTGTGACTCTAATATCATATTAATCAATGTGAATCCTTGGACTAATCCTAGAATAAAAATATCAATATATTTAAGATAATAAGTCTATTAATTATCAGATGAACTAAATTATCAATTATTTATTTTTCTTCAATAATAGGAGATATAATTTAAATTGTCTGAATAAAAGTTGGGACAATGACTCATACTGCAATTTATGTCATTATATAATGCTAATTTCATGAGAAAATAAGTAAAATATGTAAACATATATTAAAAAGTAAAGTTGTTGACATTGGACAAAAAGCTAAGGTCTTTGTTTGCAATGTGAAATATTATTATCTCTTAGGATGCCTTTCTATTTATGATTAATTGTTATGATACAAAATTCTCATGATATAAGTCTTTCATGGCAATTTCCTCTTCACCGGATTTTCAAAACATAGTGATAAATAGTAGAATAATAATAGTATGCTGTGTTAGTGTTTTCAAATAGGCATTCTCACAGGAAGGAGGTAAAGATGATTTATAATGACAGCTATAATATGAGGGATAATTTATTGTTTGATATGCTATACTGAATGAAAAAGAACAAAAATATGGGTAAACATACTTAACTTAAATAAAGCTTATACAGTAGTATAAGAGCCCTCTCTAATGTGGCTTCTGCATTTTTGCTTTTAGCCATCCTATAAATAAGATTTAAAATCCTACAATTCATCCCACATATTCTTCTGTGCAGCACAGTGCATAATTTCTAGTCCTCACTGTTCTCGTGCTCATTCACCTCCTCGTGCCCACCTGCCTGAGCCTTTCTCTGACCTTTGTCACAACGGCCTTCCATTGCGTTCATCAAGCTTCTCTGAGACACAGGACCACAGCTCTCACACGTCTATGTTTATACTCTATTATCTTCCAATGTAATTCTTAACATTACACTCTATTATGATTGTGTTAGTCCGGGTAGATGAGAGGAACAAACTCAAGGACACGCATATCGATATAAGGAAAGGGTTTATATACAAAAGGAGTGGGACATGGAGAAAGCATCCTAGCCCAGTCCAGTCCAAAGTCATAAGTTCGATATAAACCCATATGCCCGAAATCAGTCTATAAAGTCTTCTTCCAACTCACGAAGTCACAGGTCAGTGGGTGCAGAATCCCGGTGCTGACAGGGCACCTCGCCTCCAGGGCTTAGGGACCATCAATAGCAGAAGCAACTCATCGCTGGCAGAGGTCTCCATCTGGCCGCCCCAGCTTCAGAGATCTGGCTCCATCAGGGCAAAGCTGTGTGTTCTCTCCGCCGGATCCTCCAGCTTCTCAAACGCTGCCAGCTTGTCTTTTCTGTGATTAATCGTCTCTGAGACTAACTCCCAACAACTGGGGAAGATAGCGTCTCATCTTCACGAAGGAAAAATCGTGAGATTTCCCAAAAGTCTCAGGAGAAAGCCATGCCCACATAGAGGCCTCATTGGCTACTCAACGGCTATCTCCAGATTAACAGGCTAGACTCCACCCCTACATTTCAATCATAAAATTAACATAAGCACATGACTGCCACAATGATCATTGAGGTATTTAAGGGTTTTGGTAGCGCAAAGTTAGGCACATGGCTGCTGAGAGATTGGATGGGACCCACAAAGTGAAAAGGATCTGCCAGATGGTACCATGAAGGTTACAGGCGAGGACACTCTGTACAGCAGTTCTCTTGTGCCACATGAATTGCTGTGAATTGAAATCAACTTGATGGTACCTGTCGACAACACTGTTACATCAGTTTGGTTAATGCTAATATATTGTGTCCAAAATCATACAAATTCATTACAATAAGCTATAGAAGCCATAGAGCTCAGAGCTTTTTTTTTTCTCTTATTATGTTTTGAAGTATATGGGTCGCTCTACTCTCCTTTACTGTTTCTCAAGTTCTCTCTACTTCTTTATCAGAATATTTATAGATAATAATTCCTTTGATCGCCTAGTAGTCACACTGCTTCCTCCTATCTCTTTGCTTTATTTCTTCAGCACAGAGTTATAGGTTGGTGATTTTATTTTTTACTTTTGTAGATTATAATGTTATATAAGGAAGTATCTTGTTTTGGTCATGTTAATCCCGTTACTATATTATTTATTACTATATATTACTATAATATTATACTAAATATTACTATAATATTTTAATTCCATTAGCCTACAAAAATTTAGGAGCTCTTTGAATGGATATTATGAAAACAGATTTTAAGTGAATTTGTACTATAAATTAAAGCAAAGTTCTATGCCATTTTTTCAGCAGTTGTTTCATGTGCATGCATTGTCAGCACTCTGCTTATTTCAAAACTTCAGAAAACCTTTGTTTCTAAAAATAAAAAGATTAGTAAAGAGTTGGCAAATAAAGTCTTATATTAAAAATATATTAAAAACCCAGAATATAGAAGTATCTAGAGTAAAACACATGCATAAGCCTAAAAAAATTTAAAGATATATGAATTTGTAGCTAAGACCATTATAATATGTGAGATAATAGTATAGCTAAAGAACTTACGGGAGGGGTCATCATAGAGATTTCCACATTAACTGAGTCACAGAGGATGATATACAAAAAGAGAGAGCTCTGCAAAAATGATAGCAGCAGGGGAAGACAGCAGAAGGAGTAAGAGTTCAAGGTCACAGAGATGGGATGGATGTTCTTCCATGTGTATAGATATCCTATCACTGACAGCATTGTACTTGAAGATCAATCATGAACTATTCTCCCGGACAATGAATGCAATGCCATTCCTCATGAATATATCCTCTGGCATCGCCCACCACATAATTTCAGAAATCAAAATGACCACCAGTCCATTGCAGTTTACTATCTCCTCAAATGTCACTCTTTAAGCATTCCATTTCATTTTTGATGACTTTAATTTTCTTTGTTTCAGACTTCCTACATTCCAAGTTCCAATTATTGATAGATGTTTTCAGTAGTTCCTTCTCATGTTGATTTGTACCCCGACACAAACAAAGATCCCCAAAGCTTGACCTTTGAAAGCTTTCCTCTATGCTTGACTTTATGCTCGTCAATTGACAGCCATAGGCCGATAAACTGCCTGCTATTGAGTCATTGCTCACTCAGTACCAATCCCATGGGTTTCCTAAGACTGTGACTGTGGAGAGTAGAAATCTCAGTCTTTCTTCCACTAGGTCTATAAGGGGAGGTATGTATGCCTTAGGGGAATCAAACTCCACTGCATAGAGACCAGTCTTGTGCTGATTCTCTTAAAGAATATGATACATGCACATATACACACACATAGACATATATGTATTAGAGAAATAAGAACCACCACATGAAAAATACCCACCCAAGTTCATCACAACTTTATTCATAGTAGAAAAAGATGGAAATAGCCTTCGTTCCCATCGACAAATGAATGGATAAGCAAACTACGATGCAAACACACAGTGTGAAGGTACACAATGTTACAGAATAATTAAGATCCACAAAACATCTCACCACAGAAATACATCCAGAGAACTAATAAATTAAGTCAATCACAAAAAGACATATATTGCCTACGACCACATTTTTTAAAATTAAGAAAAAATTGTGCTCAGAAAGAATATTCTACTGGTTATCAAGGATGTAAAAGGAAGGAAAATAGCTGAAACTTGCTAACTCAATAGTAGATTTGCCCTGACTTAGGTGAGGAGACAGGCAAGTCGCCCTAAGGAGATGTCAGCACACCATGACGCAGGCAAAGGACAACTCTGGAGGCACCAGCAAAAGAGAAGCATCACTAAATACTGTACGATGCACAATTCTGCAATGATATCAACAATAAACATTATTGAGGTATACATACCCTAAAATAATCAGTTTAGTGGACACATAGGTAATAGGTAAGCAGGACATGTGTGGCATGACCT
>PVJH01038575.1:0-17069 GCA_004026705.1 Nesogale talazaci | reverse complement strand
CTGACCTAGCTTGACAGCTGAGTCTGGCTTTGCTGGGAAGGGTGGCGGGGCACAGCCTCCCAGGCACTTGTCCTTCCTCCTAATAAGTTGAAAACATTTTAGACCTGGAATGATGGTCTGCAACCACATGCAGTAACCTGACGGTTTGTACCTTTGTTGGGTCCAGAGCCCCTTTGAATGATGTGCCTCAAGATCTCAGTCTCTGCTTCCCACCCCCAAGCTTCCACTGGAAGCTTCTACCCTGATTCAGGGGTTGTCCTTGAACATCCCTGATGTGTTCTCAAGACACCGAAGACCAGACCTGTAGTGTGTGTTTGGACACACACACACACCATATTAACAAGGGTAATCCCCAACGCATCATGGGTCGGGAACTACCTGCCGAGGGTACAGGTGGATCCATGGTTGAGTTCTCATCTGCTGTGTAGAAGAGCAGAGTGAACTCCCAGCCAGGACACCCCAGGCACATCCCACCACCTGCCTCTCAGGGGATGCTGAATGCTCTCAGTGGAGCTTCCGGGGTCGGATGGACTAGCAAGAGAGCCTTGGGGATCTGTTTCTGAAATTCAGCCTGTAAAATCCCCTGCCTCACACAGTCCTATTGACAACTGGGCTTGTGGATGGCTCACGATATGGTAGCATTTTGTTCCACTGTAGGTGTGGCCACCATGACCTGGGGACTGACTCAGTACCAGCTAGCAATAGCAATCTTCAAGAGAATTCCATGTACTTCTAAGCCCTTCAGTATTGAATGGGGCAGTCTTGTGTGGGAAGGATCAATTCACTGATACTCTAGATCAAGGTGATATTCGAAGACTTCTGTCTTCGGTAGGGATTACGCTTCCATGTCAAGAAGAGGCAGCTCCTCACAAGTGGACCAAGAGACAGTATCATGATAAATGAGCCAAAGATTGCACTTGTCAAGGGGTTTATTGGGACTTGTGTGTATTTCAATGCTTACTTAGTCTTTTAAAGTGCTTGAAAACCAAAGGTGCCACTCTGAAGATTAATGTCCACCTGCCGCATAACCGTGGTGGTCTCAGTCACATCCCGCATATGGAAAAGCTGAACCAGGAGTGAGGAAGAGTGGAGAAGAACTGATGTGGTGTTGGTGAAGGCTTCCAAAAGCTCTGTGATAGCCGAGACGTGGTGTCAACTTGGCTAGATAGAATTCTCAGTGGCTAGGCTGGTTCAATGTAATTAATCAATGCCACGATGAGATCTGCTGTGAGCAGCCCATCCATGGGGAGGAAGTACTCGTGGGTGTGGTTTGCTTCCTAAATAAGTGGATGCTGTGGGAGAGCTCACCTGTCCATTTGTGTCCTCCTGCATCTGGCTCACCACCTCACCTCTGGTTATTTGAACTTGAGCCAGGAGTCTACCATATTGCCCGCCAATACTGGGAGTTGTCAATAGTCTGCTGTCTTATCTGCTGACCTTGGTAAGATTCACTTACCGCAGCAGCCAGAAGCCTGTCTCGTCTGACCCCATGAATCTTAGGTTCATCATCCCTGGCATCTCTGAGAGTCTGAAGCCTCCAGGCTGACATCTGGCTCACAAACGTGGGACCTTGCCAGCCTCTACCACTGTAAGCCCCACCCATGGAAGCCTCTAGCCTCCCTGAACCTCAGGGTCCCATCTAGATCAAGAGGTGACACAACCTCTTCCAACAGAGTCAGAAAGTACATAGTTTAGGCCTCATGGTCCCCCTGCTCAGTCCTCTGGGGAGTCTGTTCCTGGTGTCTGTGGGCCTGTGTGCACAGAGAGGGTTAGGGGATTGGACACTCCAGCAGAGCAGAAGCTGGATGGGCAGCATGGCTGCATTTCTTTCTTTCTTTCTTTTGTCATTTTATTGAAGGCTCTTACAACTCTTATCACAATCCAAACTCCATCCATTGTATGTCAAGCACATTTGTACAGTTGTTGCCCTCATCATTCTCAAAACACTTGCTTTCTTCTTGAGCCCTTGGTATTAGCTTCTCATTTTTTCACTCCCTCCCTGGTCCCCCCTCTCTCATAAACCCTTTATGATTTATAAAATATTATTGTTATTTTGTAATATCTTACACTGTCTGATGTCTCCTTTCACCCACTTCCTGTTGTTTGTATCCCAGGAAGGAGGTTATATGTAGATCCTTATCATTGCTTCCCCCTTTCCACCCAACCTTCTCTACACGTTCCCTGTTTTACCACTCTCATCACTGGTCCCGAAGGGATCATCTGTCCTGGATTCCCTGTTTCTGGTTCCTGTCTACACCAGTGTACACTCTCAGGTTTAGCTTGATTTGTAAGATAGAATTGGGAACATGGGGAGGAAGCACTGAAGAACTAAAGGGAAGTTGTATGTTTCATCATGGCTACACTGCACCCTGACTGACTTGTCTCTTCCCCATGATCCTTTGGCAAGGAAATGTCCCATTTCCTACGATGGCCTTTGGGTCACCAATCTGTACTCCCCCTTATTTACAGTGATATAATTTTTAGTTCCTTGATGCCTGATCCCTGATCCCTTTGACATGTCATGGTCACACAGGCTGGGTGCTTCTTCTATGTAGAGTTCGCTGCTTTTGTAGCATTTCTGTTTACGCTCTCAGATAGAGGGGCTCCTGAGGGAGAGAGCCAAACCTCACACAACCATGGCCCTGACTAAGACAGCCCTTGCATCTCCAGCCGGCGGACAGTCACCATCTCTGTCTGTGGGCATGTCTCCCTCCCGAGCTCCCAGGCACTCAGGCCTCAGTCACGGAGCAGGCAGATCTGGGGCTCAGTGATGGAGGCCTCCTTGCGGCCACCAGCCTGCCTTTGAAAGTTTCCATCACAGACATTCACCTGGTACCAGACCTCCCAGAAGACTGAGTGCTGCCTGCCGGGCCCTGGGTCCTGAGACCCGCACGCACCTGGAAGAAGCAGGTCAGACATCTCTGATGCTGCCTCCTGCAGAGGGAAGCTGTTCTCCCTTGCTGTTCACTCTCTCTGGAAGGATCTCATGAGAAATAAATAAATAAATACATGCCAGACACACATGCACACAGACTCACATGTGTGAGGACACGCAACCCCCAAAATGTGGCTGGACCAGACCCGAATCGGCTTCCCGGGGGTGATGCTGTGGATGTCTGTGCTCGATGGTTCCTGGGGTCTCTGCCCACCCTGGGGGAGGTTCCACACCTTCTCCAGCTACAGCGCCACCAGAAAAGGAACTGGGCCCAGGAGCTGTGCTCCCCGTCAAGGCTGGACGTAAGCTCACAGATGCAGTGAGGAACCCATGTGGGCTAGAGGCTTAAAATGCGGTATCACACACCAGGCGGAGAATCTGCCAAGCTCCGCAGGCCCGTTCCTGTGTGTGCATGTGCACGCGTGTGCGTGTGTGCATGTGTGCCCCCACACTGAGCTGTCCATCATTAGTGGGGCTCATTCAAGAACTCTCATGGGACTGAGGGGAACCAGGAAGGGTCACCTTGAGGTTCTGAAGCGTCCACTTGTCTCCATCCTCGGAGGGCGGGCTGGCTCTTGTCTGTTACCTGATCATTGTTAGCAGTGCCATGTTTGGGGCTCCTAGCGCTCCTTCCAAATCATGCCGAGCCTGCCTGCCACGAGCCCCTGGGATCCAGGCCTACACTGGAGCCTGTTGGGCAGCCACAGTGCCGGTGCGTCAGGGGCACCTTTGTCTTCCAATTGGAGGTGGGTTTCTGATTTCATTGAGGAAAGCGTTGCCATTGCATTAGAAACAAGTTCAAGCCCACAGATGAGTTACACAGAGTCCTTGGGCGCTGCAAAAGGTTCACACGCTCATGCACAGGTGGGGGTTGAGCCCAGCCAGACTCGCCTCCCACAACAAGCCAAGAGCTCTGCCTCCAAGGAAGCAGCCACTGAGGACCTGTGGACCTGCGTGGACAGCTTATTCTGACCACTGAGGACTTGTGTGAACAGCTCACCCTGGCCACCGGGGACCTGCATGGACAGCTCACCCTGACCACTGAGGACCTGCATGGACAGCTCGCCCTGACCACCGGGGACCTGCATGGACAGCTCACCCTGACCACCGGGGACCTGCGTGGACAGCTCATCCTGACCACCGAGGACCTGCATGGACAGCTCACCCTGACCACCGGGGACCTGCATGGACAGCTCACCCTGACCACTGGAGACCTGCATGGACAGCTTATTCTGACTACTGAGGACTTGTGTGAACAGTTCACCCTGACCACCGGGGACCTGCGCGGACAGCTCACCCTGGCCACCAGGGACCTGCATAGACAGCTCACCCTGACCACCAAGAGCCTCTGTGGACAGCTCTCCCTGACTACTGGGAACCTGCGTGGACAGCTCATCCTGACCACCAAGGACCTGAGTGGACAGCTCACTCTGACCACCGAGGACCTGCCTGGACAGTTCACCCTGACCACCGAGGACCTGCCTGGACAGTTCACCCTGACCACTGAGGACCTGCCTGTACAGTTCACTCTGACCACCGAGGACCTGCCTGAATAGTTCACCCAACCACCAAGGACCTGCGTGGACAGTTCACCTGACCACCGAGGGCCTGTGTGGACAGTTCACCCTGACCACTGAAGACCTGCCTGGACAGTTCACCTGACCACCGAGGACCTGCCTGGACAGTTCACTCTGACCACCGAGGGCCTGCCTGGACAGCTCACCCTGACCACTGGGGACCTGCGTCAACAGTTCTCCTTGACCACCTAGGAACTGCGTGGGTAGTTCACTTTGATTCACTTGGAAGCACCAGGAGTCGGAGCTAATAGTTGGGTAACCACTTGGGTAACCACTTGGTTTTTAGAATCTGGCGAGGGCTAGGGCTGGAGTGGGGTGGGGGGCAGATAGCAGGATGGGAGAAGCTGGTGGGCGTCTGACTGGCTGTGCGGTCAGGGCAGAGGTCTCTCCTGCCTATGCTCCTTCTCCATCTCCTCGCTCTTTGTTCCTGGCTGGCTGCGGCGGCACCCAGGTGTGTCTTGCCTTGTGAGGTGCTGTGAGCCTCCAGTGCAGTGTGTGTGTGTGTGTGTGGGGGGGGGCGGTGTTCTGCACTTCTTGGCTCCTTCTGAGCTCCCTACAGTGGGTGCACAAGGGGTCCTTTGGAGAGATGCTCAACGGTGTCTCCGATTGACTCCAACCTCCCTCCGCCTCCACACCTGACCCTAAGTGCTTCTGGACCCAGCCCAGCCCCACTGCCCCCACCCCCACCTTCCTGTCACCCTTGCAGGACCCACGGAGGGAGAGAGAGAGAGAGACGTGCTGACAGGTGGCGGGGCCGGGGGAGATAACACTTGGGAAACTTTCCCTCGTCTGGGGAAGTTTACTTCGAAGTCGTGCAGGATGGAGTAATTAGTAAAGCCGCTCCGTAAGAGCGCGGCCGCCTCGGAGCTGGCGGTGGCTCCTCTTCACACCTCCCCTGACTTTGACACGCGGCTTTTGAAACTTCGTCTGCACGGAGCCCCATTGTTCTCTAATCTGCTGCACTCTGCATCGCGCCGCGCCGAGATTTCGCACTTACTATGTCAATAACATCTGGCAAAATTGCCACCTATTAAGAGTAAGTGTTCGCTTTTCTCCGGTGAGAAATGGGATGGTGTATTATATTGGTTTCCCTTGAGAAGCTAAGGAGCCCATTTTAAAGCAGACAAATGCATTAAAGAAATAACCTGAACTCTCAGAAAAGGTTACAGAAAGTCAGAAACTTTTTCTTCCCACCCCCCTCCCTCCCCGCTCCGCTCCTCCACCTTTCTTCGGTGCTGGCGGCATGACTGATTTATTTGCTTGCCTGAGGGGAAAGGCCAAAGGCCGCTATGTGGAGAAGCGAGGGTGGTTTTTCATGGACATAATGACATGCCAGAGCTGAAGGCTCAGTGAGCGTATGCCGGGCCTGCCGGGCCTTGGCCTGGCTCAGGTATGAATGTGCCCAAGCCCTTCCTTCCTGTGCAGGGCAGGCAGGGAGCGGCTGGGTCTTGACTCTGCTCCTCTGCCTGTTAGTCCAGGGTTCTCAACGTTCCTAAGGCCATGACCCTTTCATACAGTTCCTCGTGTTGTGGTGGTCCCCCAACCATAAAATTATTTTTTGTTGCTACGTCGTAACTGTAATACTGCTACCGCTATGAATCGGGCGACCGCTGTGAAAGGGTTGTTCAACCCCCAAAGGGGTCGCGACCCACAGGTTGAGAACCGCTGCGTTAGGGATCAGGATTGCGTCTAACCTATGCTGCGTGACTGTGGACAAGCCCATTGGGAACCTGGTCTTTCTGTTGCCTAGGGTCACGCTTGAGGTGCACGTTGGCCTGGAGAGGTTTGTCCCGGGTCTTGATAGCAATGGGCCACCAGGAATGGCTGCCGTGCGTGACTGTAGGTCACAGGGCCTCTCACGGCAGACAGACTCGAACGCTGCCCAGGCCTGCACCATCCTCACAGTCAGTTGCCAAAGGTACTGTGGCGGCCAGGGGTTTTCCTGGGCTGACTTGGAAATCAATTGCCAGGCCTCTCTTCCTAGTCTGTCTTTAAGTGGACACTCCTCCAAAAGCTGTCCAGCATCAAAGCAACATACAGGGGTTCCCTGATAGATGGGTGATGGCTACACATGGGCGCTCCGATCGGGAGTCACACCTGGGTCTCCCCACTGAGCCTACACCTCCCTCAGACAGGTGGTACCGTATTATCGTGATGAGTTAGCACCCCACCAGGCTCTGGAGAGGAATCTAGTTGTACGGGAACGTTCTAGATTCTGCTCAGGGGGCTCAGAGACCAGAGTCACCCAGGGTACCTGCTGGTTCCTTGCTGATTGTACCCATTGGCCTTTTGTCCTGGGCCCCTGTGGAGATCACAGGATTGGCAGCAGTCACGGCTTTCCAGACCCTCATTACTGCAACACACAGTGTCCCTGCACGTCAGGAGGAGGCTGCAATGCTCAGCAGTGTGTGGTCCCCATCTCAGCTCTGCTCTGAAGGTCAGGAGAGTCTCACCTTCCAGTGGGGGCCAGCAAGCTGCATAGGGAGGGACTAAGTCTCCCCCAAACATTGAGGCTGAGTCTCAGGGCACTAGTCCAGCAGCGTGTGTGTACTCCATTTCTGCCCGGCAGAGCCGTGAGTTCAAGACTGCTCACACCTTGTGCCCCTGGAAGCCTGGTTTCCCTGACCTGGCGACTGACTGCTGGTGGTCAAGGGCAACCTGCCTCCATTCCTCAGAGAGGAACCAGGCAACACTTCCTGAAGTCTGTGTCTGCAGGAGAGGGGTCCAGGGCCATCCTGACCCCAATCTTCTCAAGATGCAAACCCAGCAACCCAGCCTGGGACATGTTTAAATTCTCCACCACACTGAGGACACAGAGCAGAGCCTACAAAGCATGCAGGGAAAGAAGAAATGGAGACAAGGACTCTCACTGCAGCTCCCAGGGCAGCAGGGATGTGCAGGGGGTTCTCTGTGATGAGCCCCACACACCCCTGCTAGGGTCTGGGTGCTGGTGGGTGATCTCCCCCCAAACTCAAATGCTGCCCCCCCAAATGGCCTTGCTAAGGTGTCACCCCTGAGACCCAATGGTCCTGACCCATCGACTGACCAGGAATCCAGTCCCACCAGAAGGTCACTAGGCCGGCTTTACCTGAGCTGCTGAGAACTAACTCTAATGGTCAGTGTCTGTCCTCTCTGCCTCCTCCAGATGGAGGGAAGTCTGTCCTGTCCAGTCTGTGCCCAGAAGAGACACCCAGTGACCATGTGCTGGGGCTGGAAGGAGACTGAGGGCTCTGGTTTGTCCCCGGGCCCAGCTGTAGGGAAGATCCTGACAGTCCTCCATCATCTCCACCTGCACCTCTCAGCTTCTTCACGAGGTCCCTGTGCTTCCACCTCACAGACTCACACAGACATGGGGCGTGTACACACACACACACACACACACACACACACACATCTCTCCCTCTCTCTCTCTCCCTCTCTCTGTCCTCTCATCCAGGGCAGAAACCCTCTCTAGCTTCATTCGGAATTTCACCTCAGATACAGCATTCCCTAAAGGATCTACGCACTCCTCTTAGCAGGGGGATGATAGCGGGGGGATGGGGTGGGGTGGGGCTGGGTGGGGATAAGGGTGGCCAGTAAGCAATAGGAGGGATATTCAAGACTGTGGCACCATCTATCTTGCGGCAGTATTAATAGGCCACATACCCTTAGAGCAAAGTGACCAGATTTTAAGTGGGACACCATTGACCGGGAGGAGGGGGGGACACTCTTGATGAAAAATTTGGCCTTTATGGAGCAACAAAAATGTTCATAGAATGCAAAAATAGTATTGTAATATATTTATTTAATTTTAAAACACCACGGGATGTGGGACAAATTGTTAAAAAGCGTGGCATCTGGTCACCTTACCTTAGAGACACAAGCAACACGGCCTTCTTTAGTTGTTCTGCAACTGAAGACCACCTCAAGCCTCATTCATCCTCTCCTGGAAGGCAGACAGCAATAAGACAGCCCTCACCTCGTGCCCTGGCCCCGCGCTCACACTCTATTTCATTGCATTGGCCTATGTATCCACCTTTGCTCCAGAGTCCACACTACAAACATTTCTGTGTTTCCCACGTCAGTCATGAGGCCTGATGACGTAAGGCCTCTGTGCCTCCTCATCGCTCTCCAGATTGTTTTGTTCTCCCTCTCTCTTTCTCCCTCCTTCACCCCAATGCCCCCTCTAAGCTTTTAGGTAAGTTTTAATGACATTTTGGTAAGCCAAAATTGCCATTTCCTACAATAGGTTACAGGTTGAAATGTATGGAACAAGAGTAGGGAGGCAGAACCTTGTTTCACACTCACTCATCAACCCAACCATCCATTCCTGCCCACTTCCCTCTCACTCTTACATCATCCCTCCCTCTCTCCCTCCCTCCCTCCCTCCCTCCCTCCCTCCCTCCTTTCCTCTCTCTTCTGTCTTTCTATTTAGTCTTCCCATAGTGGGCTGCTGGCTACAGAGAGAGACGGGATGTTCACCGGCCTCAGAATCCCACAGGGCAGTTCTCCCGTGTCCTATGATCCAGCATCCACTTGGTGACGGTGAGTTTCTTTCCTCAACTGACCCTGCATGGGGGTGTCTGGGTGTCCTGAGCAGGAACTCAGGGCTGAGGCCTGACAGTGGGAGGGTATTTCGCTCCCATCCAGGGTGAGCAGGACCTGGAGAAACTTCCGACCTGCCCTTCACCGGCCTTATGTAGCTGTAGGGGCTGGTCAGCAGGAAGCAGGATGGTGAAGCAGGGAGACCATAGGCTGGTGGAGGTTGAGCTGAATGAATCAGACACTAGGCCGCTCACTGATGATCCTGGGGTGGGCCGGGGCTCTGACAGGAGGTAGATGAACCAGATGCAGGCTCCAGACTCAGCAGGTGGGATGAGCTAACTTCCACTCACTGTCCATGTATATGACGTGCAGGCCGTGTCCTGAATGAACCTCCCTCCGAGGGATCAAGGGTGGACAGGTCAAGGACATCCATTCTCCCCACAGCTGCTTGGCTGCTTCACACAGGATCCTGTCGTAGAGCTGACCAGGCTGTGCTGGGTCCCCCCTTGGGGAAAGCTGACATAGAACCTTCCCTATCACAGGTGCTCTTGCTTCCCTTCACCTTGGATGTGTGCATGGGATGCTCAAATTTTTATCACTCCATCTGTGCCTTAGAATAACCAAGAAGTACCGCAATATTGATTTGGGGACTCTAGGATTGCAAAGACATTTACTTTATTTTTAAATTGTTTAATGGGCATACACTTTCCATAACATATAAGTCAATATCCTCTAATCATATCAAGAGTCCTGCAATCATCACCATAATCAATTTCCAAGCATTTCCTTCTCTTACTGACAACTGTGAGCTCCCCAGTCCCCCTATCCTCCCTTGCAAGGCCCCTAGGCAATGATCAATCCAAGTACCTGTCTTGGATTTCATATGCAGAAACTCATAGGAAGCACAGATAGAAAGTCAATCAACCAAACAACCAAACAACCCAAATAGGACAATGACTACACACAAGAGAAAAACCTCCACTTAGAAAAAAAAATTATCAAAAACTGAAACTTTAAAATAGGTCAAAAGAGAGACAAAATGATAAAGTGTTATGCTTTAACCTAACTACATCTGCCATAATTGGCTTGACATGCTCTCTGTGTGAGGAAAATGCCATTAAGATCTCTGGACTGTGGTCAGAGGGAATTCACCAGAGGCTTCGTGCATGTGGAGTCGCTGCAGGTGGATTCTGGGCTTCTGCTGTCATCTGCGGCTTTCGGTAAACTGGATGTTCACAATTTAAACTCTGAGCTCCGACACCATTCCCTCCTTTGGGTGTGGATTGCTTGCAGTCCTTGGATCATGGATTAGGCTGGGTTGACTACAGGCAACAGTGACACTCATCTATGTGTCAGACAGAGCTTTACTTCAAGAAGTCCTCATGCATTAATGAGGCAGCCCGCCCAGCCCAAGTCAAGTCCTTAAGTCTGATACTAGTCCATCCCTCCCTCTTCAGACTCTGGCAGCCACACTCGATGATGCAGACTGCAGGGAGGTCGCAGGCCGGTGGGTGCAGAGTTGTGTGGATCCAGGGACGGTTGCTGCATTACAGGGTTGGTGCAGGTCTGTTTCAGGGTAGGTCCTCAACAGGAAGGTGAAGGCAGAGAGAGAGGGAGCTTCCCAGGGCCCTTCTATGAGACCGTCACTCCCACAAGGAGGCACTCTCAGGCCGTGACTGGATGGACCGCCTGGACTCCATCCCTAGACTTTTATATATCAAATTGACATGAAATTATGTGACTACACACAGGAAGGTGTGCTTCCTCCAGGTGAACTTAGTGGATGTCTCACTTAGATGACTGCTTGTTCGAAGACAAAGCTTAAGACTCCAGACACGATTCTTTCTGATAGTGGGGCACCACCCACTTTCTTCACCGCACTTTTCAATAATTGTACCAATATCTTCACTGATCTTTTCACAAGAGGGTGGATGCTGGGGAGGCCCACGTCACAAGCACTAATTATTCTTAGATTGGGGATAGAAATAAACATGGGCCTCCAATCCATGTATGTATCTATGGTTTATACAAGTCTCTGAATTGCTTTAGAGACATCCTTATGAGTGTATGGTAGAGAACATTATAAAATATCCATTCCTCTGGGGCATAGGCAGTTCTATTGATAGTGGCCTTCATTTAGGGATGGAATTTGATGCCCTGCTGAGAACAGCAAATTACATAACAACAGACTCCAGAGAGTTTGGCTGTTTGAGCTCATGAATTCCACTCAGGTTCCAGGCTGGGGCAGTCCTGAAAGCCACTGACCATGACCCTGAGGGACACCCAATGCACACTGGATGGGTCTGTTTTGAAATTGTTTAAGAAGAAAATGCAACCTGCCCGTGCCCTCTGCCCTCCTTGTCTATGTTTTGAGTGGTTCTCAGGCTCTGCGTCCCTGCAGCCTGTCACATGCCCAACCCTTCCTGCCGTGGCATCCCCAGAGTGGTGTCACCAGGGTGTCCGGGTGGCACTATTCTAAGAGGTGGCACCCAAATGCCCTTCTGGGAGCATACCAGAAAGCAATGGATGCAGATGTGGTGAGATTAAAACAATGGGTCACTGTCTGCTCTTCCCCACTCCTTTTAAGTTAGCTTTTAGAACGATTACAGCTGTGTTGGCATACAATTCACACATCAGGCCAGCCTCTTGTTCTGTTGTGTGCAGGAGAGGTGAGCGCCCATCACCACAACCTGTGTCAGAGCGTGTTCCCCTTCTCGCACGCACGGGGCTGGGCTCCCCGGGCTCCCCGGGCTCTCTCCCTTGGTGGCTTTGCTCTGCTCTGTCTTGTGACTGTCCTTGGGGTTTTGCATGTTTTTCCCTATAGCAGATGCAGGCTAGGCAAGTCAACAGAGACTCTAACTGGACCAATGGCTTCTCGGGGCTAGGGAGAGCTAAGAAGTACGAGAATAAGATGTTTTGAATCCAATTGTAGCCCAGACTGACAAGTCTTTCCAGTGTATTCAAGCGACCGAACCCCAGGATCTGTGAGGAATATGTCGATAGAATTGTAAAAACAGCAACCAAAGGGCTTCCATACAATTGCGATGCAGCGCTTCAGCAGAACTGAGTAATGTTTCCATGAGCATGTCTCTGCTCTGAGACCCACAAGTCAGCCAGCTTCCCTGGATCAGAGCATCGACCAGGTGGACAATCTGCGCGGATCCCCCTTCTGCACCATCCCACCATCCCAGGTGCCCAGAGGAGCTCCTGAGGTGCCGTGGTTATGGCTGGGCTGCTAGTTCCAGAGTTGACACTCTCAGTGGCTTCCAGAGAGAGGGACAAGGCTGCCTACCCCTGTCCAAAGCAACTGCAGAAAGCCCAGGGACGGTTCTCCCCTGTCCTGTCGGCTCGCCCTGAGTCACCCCGAGCGTGGGTGTTTGGATGCGCCCAGGTGCATCTACAAAGGTCTTGGTTTTGTCTGCACCGGCGACAAGCAGGCCCTGTGGCTTTCTTTGCCGCTGGCGTTTTCATCTTTGCTGATTTTTTACAAAAAAAGAAACAAATTCCGGTGTGATCACTCTCTGATTGTGATGCATGGTGTTTGGGAATCTCTACCGACGACTTTCTGCAACAACGAAGTGGAAACAGGGAAAAGAAGGAGAAGCACAGCACAAGTCACCGCTCAGGGGCTAATCACGTGGCAGCTAGAGAGGAGGAGTGAGGGTGCTGTGTGGTGAGCATTGGACTACCGACTGCAAGGTCTCAGGTTCAAAACAACCAGCTTCTCCACGGGAGAAAAATCCACAGCCTCAGAAGCCCTGTATGGCGAAGGTCAACGGGAGTCTGAGATGGTGAGGTAAACAGCGTTGCACCTCGATGTAGGGGGATTTTACAAGTTAATTCTGTTGTAGGCATCCATGTAATCTACAAAATAATACATGATAGCCGTTGACAAGTATACCGCCTATCATTTTGTAATTACATTCGGTCACAGACACCACCAGGATTCTGCATGACTGGCACCAAGGAGGGTCATGCAGTGTGGAGAGGGGGTGACAGCAAGGATTCCTGAGCTGGAGGGGAGGGGACACCCACCTTGGTGACATCACTGGCTATTCTCATGGGTGAGCCCCCTCTCCAGGGGCTGCTCTTTTTCTGCATGAGAAAACTGAGGTTTGGCTGAGTTCATTCATGAAAAGCCGAGGTGGGGACTGCAGACCCAGGTGCATCTTGCTGCATCTCCCTGGGCAGGGGCCGCCTGTCTTGGAGCCTGACCGCCTGGCATGCCCCAGCTTGCTTTCTTTGATGCTGACTCACAGGAAGCCTGTGGACAGGGTAGAACTGCCCTGGTCAGTTTCTGAGACTGCCACTCTGTCTTTTCTTTTTTATCAACTGGGATTCATACGTATGTCGAATTATTCCATGGCTCGGTCATGTCCAGCGGCATTGTACACATGCTGGCACAATTGCTTCCCACAAGTTCTCTCTCTATATGGACCCCTTGTGCCAACACCCCTTGGTCTAGACACCACCTCTGTGCTCCCCAAAGCCTGATTCCACTTTCTGACTATAGGTTCATCAGTCCTGGTTTTCGGACACACACACAAATTACTGCCACTTCAAGAGGGTGATCCCCCCCCCCAGTGACATTAACACTCCTGGGTTGCCCTCTAGTATGTGCCATCAAAAAAATGCAAAATGATACCTTCCCAACCACATAATATTTGGGATGCCGGGCCAGCTCCAGCATGATCCAGGGGGCATCTGCTGATGGAATAGAGAGCCCTCTTTTCTCACACAGACCAACTGGTGGTTTCAAACTGCTGTCCTGGCACTAAGTGGCCCAGCCCATCACCACTATGCCACCCAGGACAAGGAACCTGGAAGTTCGAAGGACAGTGCTGGCCAAGAGTATGGAAAGTACCAGGGGCCTCCAGAAGAATAAGCGGATCTTAGAGGAAGAGCAGGTAGAATTCATTTCAGCGATACAGATGGCTAGCCTTGGCCTCCCATGCTTTGGACATGTCAGTAGGAGAGACCAGTCCCTGAAGAAGGTCATCGTACTTGGTAAGGATGAGGGACGCCGTGAAAGAGGAAGGCCCTCTACGGGGCAGACGGACTCAGCAGCTACACCAGTGACCTCTGACATCAGAGCCAAGTGTGTGCAGGTCTGGGTGGTGCTTCCTTCTGGGATTCACCATGTCGCCAGGGGTGGTCACTGACTGACCCCGTCCAGCAGCAATCATGGCCACAGGGCTGGGAGTTGTAAGCGATGCTCATGCTGGGTCCACTGCCTTCTCACTCCACCCTGGCCCACTTTGCCTGCTCACCTTTTCACAAACACCGCCATGGGCAAGGGACCCCTCAGCTGTGGCAGAAGCACAATCAGTCCACATGGGCCTTAGTGGGGCAAATGGTGAGACCCAGTCTGCTTCTTTTGGCTGAGGCAGCAGCGACTCCCACATCTAGAGGAAGACCTGGACTTTGGGGAAGGACAGAGTCGTGGAAACAGGGAGATCCTCCCCAGCAGCCCCAAACAGGGAGGCAGACACCCTAAGAATCGTGCCAGGGCTCACCCGGCTACGGAGATATACCAGGGCTCTCTGCTCAGCCTCATACCACCACACAGGTTCTGGGTGCAGAGCAGATATGGCCGTACCGATACGGGTGGGGGGGCTATTCCCCAGCCGGGGGCTGCCTAGTCAAGGGCCCCTGGGAGAGGACCCTCTCAGGGAGACAGCCTCAGTGCGGTGCGCCCCGGGGCCCTGCTACAGGGCCATCTGTTTCTGTGGGGCCAGCGTGCTCCCAGCTCAGGGAGGGGGCTCTGCAGTTGAAATGTGTTTGGATGAAAACAAGATAGTTCCAAATTTCTGTGTAAATTCGAAACCAGACAAGCTTCACACGGTTTCACATTTCCAAAAAAGAAAAAGTTCCCTTCCCGTTGGGTCTGTGATCCTGCATGTGGGAAAGAAGGGAGGGGGAAACCCCTTGCTGTTTCCACGACTCCCCTCTCTCTCTTAAACCTGGAGCGGGCCTGAAGAGAAGAACTTGCTGATATGTGCGTGTTGTGCTAGAACGGGGGGTGGGAGTGGTGGGGGTCTCTTTGGGGATGCACCCCATGGTGGACCCGCTGCCCATAAGCACTTCTGGCATCTCATCCCCCCACCAGGGAAAATCAGTTGCTTGGTCCCTCCTCCCACCGGCTCTCCATCTTTCTGTCACCCTCTGCGTCAACCACATCCTTCAAACCTGGAGGGATGCCAGCCTGCTCTTTCCACTCCCAAAGAGAAAAAGTTTTTTTTGGAAATTGAAATTCATGACAAATTACAGACAGTTTATTTTTTCCCTCCCTTCCTCCTCCTCCTCCTCATTCCTTTCCGAGAGCAGCGTTTCCTTTGCGAAGCGTGTCTGCTGGAGGGAAGCAGGATCATCAGGGTCTTGGCGGTGGGGCTGCTGGGGTCTTCTCCCATGCTGAGCCAAAGCAGGACGAATGTTGGGCCTCCAGCTCCTAGGAAGGCTCCTGCTGGTGCTGGGGTGGGTGGCAGCTCAGATGTAACCCCGGAGGCCCTTGGATCTGGCCAGGAAGCAGCACACGAGGTTGCCCTTGTGTCTGTCCCAGTCACCACTGCCGGGTGCGGGGGCCTCTTCTGGTCCTTTACAGAGGCACAATGGAGGGGCCTGGAGAGTCACTTAGAAGCGGTGACCGGGATGCAGAGAAAGCTTGTTTCTAGACAGATCCCCCGTGTTTGGGATCCCCGATCTGGATACATTTCTCCTTGGTCTGTGAGTCTCCTGTGTTACTTTTGCAGTTAAGAGGAGGCTGTGGCCACAAAGACTGTGGCTTTGGGTTATTCACAGAGACCCCATCCATCGGTCTATCCGTCCCTGCATGCTCTGGATCCAGACAGGCGCTGCTCCAGGAGGCTGTTGTGAGGGGACTCTCCCGTGTGCCTGTCTGTGTGCCTGACACACAAAGCAAGCAACTGAGGACAGGATCACGGCCGCTGTGACTTTCCCAGACCGTACCCATCTTTCGTCTTTCTCCTGAGACTCCATCGGTGGGTTCACACTGCTGTCCTTGCGATTCGTTGCCCATTGCATTTCTTCCCTACCCTGACCCCCCTACACACACACACACACACACACACACACACACGACCCTGGCTCTTTGTGTATGTCCAACTACCCGCTCTGAATTTCAGTGAGATAGGTAGAGAGATTCACCCTAAATATTATAGTCTCACCATTCATTTAAAAATGTAGGTCAAGATGCAGATCGATTGGGGCAGGGGAAGGCATGATACAGTTTCCTCCCCTATTGTTTCCTAAATGTTTTTTTTAATTATTGTTATTATCTCCAGATATTCATCCGAAGAGGCAGAGAGCTTTCCAAGCCAAGAGGCAGTCCCAGGGAACAGGGCAAAGAGGAGCCACCTGACCAGGCATAAAATCATAGAATTCTAGTGGAAGAACAAACAAACAAACAAACAAACAAACAACCCCAGTGATCCAGACGGGCAAAAACAACAGCAAAATAGTTCCACGAAATGTTTAAAATAAATCAACTTCCAAGGGAAAAATAAATAAATGACCCTGCTCTTCCAGACTGCATCCAGACAAGGTGCAGGGTTTAAAGAAGGACAAGAGTCCACTTTGAACCCCACAGATGCCAAGTCTGGGGGGCCCTGGCAGAGAAGTCAATCATGAGGGGGTGGGGTGTGATTGCACGGGGGAAATGCCGCACACGGGGGAGGTGAATTCTGCAAACAGACTTGTGCTGGGTCTGGACCAACCTGCCCTAAGCTCCCACAAGCCCCGCGTGGCTCCCGTTCTCCACCCGGGTCCTGGGAGACGTTTGCTTCGCCGAGCTTCTCGCAGAGGGAGCTAGGGAGCAGCAGTTCAGGCTCCTGGCGGCGGCGGCTCCTGGGGTCGGTGCTGCAGCTGCCACAGGCCTTTGGCTGGGAGAAACCCAGAGCTCCGAAGGTCCCCTTTCAAAGACAAGGAGGCCATCGCTATGCATATGAGACCCTAGGAGGTCAGCGGTCTTGCTGCGACCGGAGCCGCTAGGCAGTGGGGAGAAAGGAACAGCTCTA
>PVJH01038574.1:0-17068 GCA_004026705.1 Nesogale talazaci | reverse complement strand
ACACACACACACACAGTCGTTAAGTGCAGTTTCTCATAACTCAAATATACTGTGCATTGAGGACTACCCATATTTTCAAAATTATTCTTGAATAAGGGTACGTACCCCAAATTGGTTCTGACAAAGTAGCAGTAACCTTAGCCACATATATAAATTTCAACTCCATACTTGATGACCAGGGGACACTCTTTTCTTTGAACACGTTGATGTGTCCGTATCTCTGGAATGCCTTCCTACAGCTTTTACATGACCTTTCTAGGCACTGTCTCTTTACTTCCACGAAAGCATTGGCTGGCACTATGCAAATAAGGTCTAAAGCTTACAGGGATGAAACAGTGACTATTCAAATACGATACCTATGGCCTGCCTCGGGGACTGGTCAGTCCTCACTACCATCAAGAAAAAGAACCAGGAGCAGAATGTGTCCTGGAGGCCTGGACGCCCTTCGACCCATGAGTGAGAGAGAGGAGTGGAGGGAGAGACAGAGAGGCACAGTGACAGAACCCTAAAGACAGTGAGAGACAAGAGAGTGTGCGGCAAGAGCCTAGCTGGCACAAGTCAACGGGACTCGCCGCTTCACAGAGCTCGAGAGCTGAAACCCCCCCGACCAGCACCTGGCAGCGGAGGCTGCAGGCAAAGCTGTCCTGACTGAAGGACTGCACCTTGAGGTGTTCCTATAACCTCCCTACTTGCTCCTGATTCTGAAATACAGGATTTCTTCCCTAATATGCTCCACGATCATGGGTACGGTCCATGTGTGCTGTGCGGTCCTTGCCAACAACTGGCAAACCCAACAGAGAAGAGAGTGCTGTAGGGGAAGGAGAGGGAACCCAGTGCGTGGTGAGAATTTGTGAAAAAGTTGGAGAGAGGAGGTTATGTCTGCCCTCCGCCTTGTAGGTATCACCTAGGGCTGATGTTGCTGGTGATTCTCATCACTCCCCCTTCAATAATTGAGGGGTTCTGAGGCGAGCTCTCCTCTATTTCACCCCCAACATTTTCTACCAGCAAAAACCAATTCTTTTACAGTTCATCACAAACATCCTTTTGTCTATGACTCAGCTGTGGTCCCGTAGTGAATCAGCTTATAGTTTACTCGGCCGATCGCCTTGATTACAGTTTTATGCTGAACCTCTGTCTGCTTGTAAGGCGTATGCAGGACCTCGAGGTGGTTCAGAGTGCAGCCTCTGAAGTCAGACTGCCAAGGGCAGGTCTCCAGTATTCATTAGAGCTCAGTTTCCTCAGCTATAAAGTAGGAACTCAAAAATACTTGAAAAGTCTTAGTTCTTTACTCACAATAAACACAACAAATGCTACTCATGACTATCTACTTTGTACAGTCTGCAATGAAAGCGAGACTGTCTTTCGAACAAAGGCACTTTCCTTCAAAAGCTTTCTGCTATTCTCTTTGGACCCAGAACAGAGGTGAAAAAGCCATGGAGGCGGAAGAAAGTCTAACTGGAATGCAACACAGGACCTGTCTGTCGCCGGACGCACAGGGGGCTATCAACCGGCACCCTCTTGCTACAAGGACGAGCATACGCAGTACAAGAGTTGCTGAACACAGCTGGGGCTCTTCAACCTATTACCCCAAAGCTTATCCCGTGAGGGATGGAACTGTGGCAGTAGAAGAGTTCAAATGTCGACAGAGTCTGAAATTCCCAAGTCAGCACACTCACAAATCATCACACCCTAGGTGAGAAAGCCCAGGGCTGCCACCTGTACACCCCTCACTGCCTGTATTCCAGACAGTGCGAGAGGGTAAGGTGAGGTGGAACATGACCCCACTAGGGACTTGAGGGTCCATGGGGATTTCCTGACACATGGGTTTGACAGGCAACCATTGGGGTAAATTGAAATGGGAAAGAGGGGAAATGTCACTAAAACAGAGATTAAGAATAGCTAGGATTTATCAGGAATAAAACTAACTTTGTTCAAGTATGGTATAGAGGAAAGCACAGGTGCAAATTCTGGTGCCACTTGCATTAAGCAGCTCCCCCCGCCCCCAAGCTAATCATGGTAGCTTATGAGACTCAATTTCCTTATCCGCAGAATGGGATAAAGAACTCTACCATGCAGACCAACTGATTTTAAAGATTAGAAGTAACAAACAGAATAAAAGAAGAGTACCACTTCATACATAATGCTATTTTAATAGCTATCCATAAACATCCTTTTCAATAGAGCTCTCTATCAACCTGAAAGCTTAATAAAGCAGTTAAAAGAATCGCAATAAATAAACATTAAGTAGAACAGTATACCATCTTCTTTGCCACAGTTAAGCACAGCTGTGGCAACGTGGTAAATTGTTAGCAGGAAACTAACAGTCTCATTAAAGCGAGTGATCCAATCACTGGCTAACAAAGACGAGCACTTACTGTCCGGGGGTCGCTTTCTGGGGGCAGTTTCTCCTACCTGGAGCTGCGCTTCACTCTTGGGGTCCAGGGGTTTCTTATAGAGCAAATGCAGGTATCTAGAATCGCAGTTCCTTTCATTTTGCTCGCTGGCTTCTTCAACTCCAGCAAAGCCCTCAAGCAGAGTTGTTTTCAGGGTACTTATATCTCCATGGAGAGACTGGAAGGGGGCAAAGGGGATGCTTACATCACACACCGTATTTCCAAAAATCAAAACCTTTTTATCTAAAGGAGTGCTTCTCATATACTTAACAGGACAGGATAAACACGAACACACACTTAATAGTTATATAAAAACAAAAACAGAATGTCACTGTTTGAAAAGAAAGGTACTGATAGTCTTTAAAATTTGATTTTTTTTCCTTCATTGAAAAATACAGTTTCCTTCAATGAAAAATACAGTTTCCGGTGGCGTAGTGGTTGTGCGCGGGACTGCGGCCCACTGGGATGGAGGTTCAATTCCAGCAGCGGCTCCACAGGAGCAAAGGATGGGCCTCCTACTCCCACCACCAGAGGGCAGTGATGCCAAAAAAACCAACCAACCAACCAAACAAACAAACTAGTTTTAAAGCAGAAAATAAATAAGGAGTGTCAAAAGTACCCATAATGCGCTCTCTCGCTTTCTCTCTCTCTCTCTCACACACACACACACACACACACACACACACACTCCTCTTGTCCAAACAAGTCAGAACCAGCATTCTGGAATCTTCAGTAGTATCATTTGCTAAATGGAAGACTTTGGACAAATCACTTCATCTGCTCAAGTGTCCATTTCTGCCATTACAAACAGGAGATAGTAATAGTACTCACCGTGTAGGGAGGGTATGGGGAGGTAATGAGATAACACAGGTAATGTTCAGCCCACTGCCTGTCAGCAAATAACTGATATTTGATACTGCTATGCTACATGAGGGTATGCAAAAAGTGCTGTGGTTTGGAACCCTCCAGGCACTCAGTCGTGTTCCTCCTTACCTGGCTCTGCTCAGGTTAGGGAAAAAAAAGGGGAAGGGACAAGATGAGGGCTGTGGGGTCACCAAGGTAAAGGTTCCCAACCAACTCCTCCCAGGCCGGCCTTGCTGCCCCCAAAGAAAGAGCAAGGGCACGGTGGTGATGGCAACAATGTCCCGGCACACCTGTCCTGGCCTGTCGCTCACCAAGGCAGTGTTCCACTCTCTGACACGCTCTTCCCAAACACGCTGCCCACCGTGCCTCTCCTCTGTCTGCTGGGAGAATCTTTCAAGATTGCCTCTTGGGAATCCAAACTGACCACTGTGCCTTGAGTTCAGCTGTGAGAGAAAGGTGTGGCAGCTTTGGAAATCCGGTGGGCCTCTATACCTGGTTGTGAGTCAGAACCGACCCAACGGCAAAAGGGTGGTACAGGGTGTGCCAACTAGGTGGAAATTACTCTAATCCCATTTTATAGAGGCAATCTTGAAGGACTCTCCCAGCAGATAGAGGAGAGTCACAAGAAGCTAGATTAACTTGTCCAAAGTCACATAATTTACTGCCGTATATAGTCTAGTATAAGCCGATCCGAATGTCAGCCGAGGCACCAAATTTTACCACAAAAACTGCATTAAAAATGTGCTGACGAACTCAGCTTTATATGGTAACACAAGCTTTATATCATAACACAAGTATATACGGTAAGTTCTGACATCAGAAGTAGAATTCAGGCATTCCTAGGTAAATTAGGCATCATTGGTGATCCTTGAAGAGGTCTGTAATACCACGGGGTATTAAGAGAAAAAGTTGTCTTAAATATAATTCAACTTAACCAAAACATCAATAACCACAAACCTCAGTGGTTTCTTTAATCTCCAAAAGAAAGGTGTGCAAGTCATCTGACTCTGTTCGCAGCGTCTTCATCTCCTCTGGAGTGCCCACTTGGAAACAGGCTTTGGCGGTTCGTGCTTTCAGCTCTTCCAGCTCATTTTGAAAGTGAGCAATCTGTAGAGTCCACACATGAAAAATCCAGTGAGTCTCAACAGCCGAGCAGGACTGCCACCCGCCCTAGACTTAGTCGTCAGACTGACCGCTGGGCCAGGACAAGCGCCAGTGTTAGAATGTGGTGGTCATAAAGAGTCTGCACTCAGACTCAAGAGAGCGACTTCTGAAACGCAGCTGCAGAGTACACATTTACCTCCTCCCCGATTCCAGCCAGCACAGGATCGGAGTCTTTCCACTGATGGCCCGGCTTTTCTGAGCCTGGAGGCTGAAGGGATTTCGCCTGGAATGGAAGGAAGGTTTCAAAGGGTGTCCTGTCCATCTGGTTATGGCTTCTTGAAGCCATCTGTTAAGGGACTGGCAGAGCAATGGCACCTTCGTCATGCAATCGTGGTTCCGTCTTTTGAACAACTTTGCACTGGGTACCCACTCTGCACTGGCCCACTCTAGACAGTCGAGATCGTGCAGAGCAACCGCTATGGGCCCTACTTTCCCCAAATGCATCTTCTACTACGACAAGAGGGACGTAGCAAGGAAGCTAGTCCCATCACTGCAGACGGTGGCACTGGCGTGCACACACCCCTTCAACAGGAAGACATTACAAGGGTAAACTGGAGCACTATGTCAGTGAGATGATGGCTAAGGAATTCTCCCCGCGGGTGGCGTCCCTACTGAGAAAGGGACAAAGCTAAGAAGGTACGTGAAAGAAAGCTCATGCTACCATATTCTCAAACACGAAGAACACAGAGCAAACTGACTAGCAAAACAGTACATTCAGAAAGCATACAAAAGGCTCTAAAAGACTTTAAGCTGGATATTAAAGCGGTCTGATGTGTACATCGTGAATAGTCAGCATTCACACTGTGGTGTTTCACACACAGTTCTAAATACGGTATGTCCAAGTTCTAAATACTGTATGTCCAAGATCATGAACGCTCACGCTGTGTACCACTGCACGGGGGTAAGACAGTCACAAACATGAGAGGGTGAGCTGAGCTGAAACTCACCTGGGAAGGGCCTGTCTTTGCCAGTGGAGGGGTGGTCCTGGGTGACTTCTGCGCCATTGAGGATGCTGGACTGCCCTGCAAGGGTCGCCCTGTAGAAGAAACCAATCAAAAACCGATCTCCGATCACAAATGACCTTTCCCCAACTCTCAGAAAACCAATTATTGATTGTGCCGGGACCCCCTTCATGATCTTTGTAATCGAGAGCGGTATCCACTGTATGTGAGAATCTGCTCCCAGATAACTGAGATTCATGGGTTTGGCTTTTAAATGTGAAGCCTTCTCATAAAGCAGACGCAACGGGAGCGCCTCTGATGCTGGGTTCCTGTATCACTGCTCAGAGCCCAGAGCAAGCCATTTGGCCCGTCCTCCCTCTCCCAAAGGCTCCTAAGGCAACCCTGGGCACTGGGAGACTACACTTTAAAACCACTAGAAGAATAATCCTCATCACCCTGATTACTCCCCGGGTCCTCAGGACTTCCCTAAAAGCCTCACAGTAAGTCTCACCATGCCGTGTATTAAAATCACCTAGGGAGCTTTTAAAAATCACCACCAACAAGGTCATACCTACTATCATGAAAATGAGCTCAGTGGGCTCTGCAATGGGCAAATAATAACTCTCAGGCCGGCAGTGCAAGCCTCCAGTCCCTCCCAGGGAGAAAGAGGAGGCTGGCTGCCCCCATCAAGACGGATCGTCTCAGAAACCCTCATGAGCTGGCCTCGCATGGTGGTGGGCTAGGTGAAGCAGCCTCACTTGCCAGCTCTGATGCCGTGCGCAGAGAGTGAGTCAGCTCTCTCTGGAACGCCACAGTTCCACTGAGCTGGAGATCCAGCCAGCGGGTCCATCCAGAACAAAGGCAACGGGGGGCAAGGAGACAGGCGTGCGGAGCACTGGGAGGTGAGAGATTAAAAGCTCTTGGGAGTTTAAGTCTTATGTCCCAGACAACCAAGAGACATACAAAAGCCTAAGGCAGGGCTTCTGAATGAGGGTGGGGAGGCCAAGGGAAAATGCCTTTCTGAGTCTGGGAACAATGATGAACCTGGGAATGAAGGCACTGTGGTGAATTCCACAAGGCGGCCCTTTCTTTCTCTCGGGTGTCAAGGGAAGAGCTCAGGAGCTTCCCAGGGCTCGCTCAGAATTTAACCCAGACGGTGTGTGACAGTCAAACACCAAATGGCCACCCCCAAAGGCCGGGGTAGGCACTGTCTCCGGCATTCAGGGGAATAATCAAGTTGAAAACCAGGAGAGAATTCGCCTGAGCCAACCGAGCCTCTCAGGGGGACAAAGGGAAAGCAGGCGGGCCGGAGGGGACGCACATGGTCTGCGACGCAGCTGACACCCAGGTTTAACTGATCTCACCGCGGGCCAACAAGGACCTTCAAACCGAGGGGCAGACAGCCTCCAAACGACTGGCCCGACCTCTTAAAAACTTGGCATGTGTGTCCGTGTGTTGGGGAGAGCAAGGGACTGGAGTAATGACTGAGATGAAAGGAGACTACGAGACACAGTTAAATAAAAGCCAAATAGAGAAATATCAAAATGACTGTAGAGATCTATATGTTACTGTGAAATTTTTCCAAGTATATTGTGTCCTTATTTCAGAAGAAATACAGGCAAGTATTTAAAGGTTACGTGTTTCCTGACATCTGCCTTTAATTCACAAAAGTTTCAGAGGAAAAACTACATAGAGAGATGAAACAAAGAGTGGAAAATGTTCACAACTGTTGAACCTGAGCAGAGAGTGGGGGAAAGGGGAGTGGGGAGGGAGGGGAAATATGGGGAGCTGGTACTGGGGGCCTAAGGAGGAGGATGTTTCGAGAATGATGATGGCAACAAATGTGCGCATGTGGTCTGCATACAACTGAAGTATGTATTAATCGTGGTAAGACTTGTATGAGTCCCAATAAAATGATCCATTTTTTTAAAAAAAAGGGCTGAGCCCAGTGGTGTAAGTGGTTGAATGTGGACCTGCGGCCCGCGGGCTTGGAGGTTTAAATCCAGTGGCTCTCCAGGCGCACTGCTGGGTAGCTCCCATGGCCACCAGAGGGCAGTGATGCCCACTCTTCCCCCCTACCCCCCATAAAAGGAAAACTGAACCCCTTACAGTACAGTCGAACTGGACCCAGAGTGGCCCTCTCTGACCGAGCAGAGCCGTTCTAAATGGTTTTCAGGGCTGCAATCTGCACAGCGGCAGGCTGTCACTGCTTTTTCCCACACAACAGCTGGTGGGGTTGAACCCCCCACCTTACCTTACAGCTAGCCGCTGAAAGCTTCACCACTGCACTCGTCTACGTATCAAACAGTTGGCCATTACACCCATGCCCACAGAAGTCAACAGCGAGGATGTTCTCAGATGCCGGAGTGGCCCGGCTTCGTCTCATAGTGTCACATGCCATCAGCAGAGACCAGCTGCTGGACGTGAACGAGCAGAGGGTCGGCAACACCGAAGCTCTCCGATGGGCGGACGGACTGGCCCTAGCTGCAGCCATGAGCTCCGACGTCACCAACATCAGGACGGCGGTCCCTTAGCTTTCTATGACTTAGAGGTCTCTGCGGCATGTGACCACAAAACTAAGGGGCTGGACCCAGGTGGCGCAGGAGTTGTGTGCAGGACTGCGGCCCACTGGGATGGAGGTTCAATTCCAGCAGTGGCTCCACAGGAGCAAAGGCTGGGCCTCCTACTCCCACCACCAGAGGGCAGTGATGCCCCCCCCTCCAAAATAAATAAATCATAAAAATCAAATATGCACCACCAAGCATAATTATTATTTCCATTTCTGGTACTTATTTGATAGTGTTTTTGTATGAACTGTGAAAACAGAAATAGGGTGCCCAGAGGCAATCTGGATTAACCACTGCAAATCTTTTTCCTCTTTGTGTCTTTTTTTTTTTGGGGGGGTGGGGGGGCATCACTGCTCTCCGGTGGTGGGAGTAGGAGGCCCAGCCCCACTGCTGGAACTGAACCTCTGTCCCAGTGGGCCGCAGTCCTGCGCACAACCACTACGCCACCGGGGCTCAGCCCTCTCTTTGTGTCTTAATGAATGGTTTCAACTGCCCTTCAAGCAGAGCAGACTGTATCTGAAAGCAGTGAATGAGTCACAAGGCCCCTCTGTGAATCATCATGTGCCCTTTGCTCTATGAGGAATGTCAGTGAGACAAAAGTGAAGTAAGCATGGTCATCGCAAATACTCCTAATTTGAGTTTGCAAATCATAGCACATTCATGTGAGCTGAGAAAACCCCCTTGTCTCACTACCTTGGCTAGAGTTTCCTTTTTTGAAAAACATTCACCTGTTCATGTGAGATGGGAGGATTCAGCTCTAAATCAGCTGGAAATCATACCTGCTGCCGAGGAGGAGGTGGGAGACTTTAATGCCAGGGAACTGTGTGGTGCTGAGACTGGCGTGGGGTGGCTGAGGGGCCCAAGAGCCCCCGTCTTGGAGGCAGGCGAGAACGGCAGCATCGAGGGGGTGCTCTGTGAGCTCGTAGCGGGAGCAGAGGTAGACACAGCAGAAAACCTGCAAATGGCAGCCAAGAATGCATCAGAACAGTCTGCAAGAAGAGTCTCACTGGGCCATGGGCAATGTCAGCCTGGGGAATTACCACCTGGGTAGTTTCGCTTCATGAAACGCAACTTTTCAGACATAATCACAAAAGGTAAATGCTGTGGGGCAGCGATCATCTATCTGTCTGTCTGCCTGGTTAGGAATGAACTATTCAACTAACAGATCAAATCAGCTTTACATTCTCTCAGGTGGAATACAACCAGCAGATACTGATCTAAGTAAACACTGAGTGGGGAGGCAGGACCCAGATCTAGAGGAAACTGTACCCTAAACTAGGAAGTCTGGATTGTTAGCAGTGAAAAGGCAGAAGAGACAGGCCGGCAGAAGAGTGACTTGATGGGTTTGTCTCACAGGAGCAGGGTAGAAGGTGGTTTAGAATCAGTAGACATTAAAAGCATGATAAGACTATAAGCATTCATTTGCTTTAAAGATGTATTTGTTAATTCCTTTAAAAATAAACTTTTACAAAGCAAAAGCCTTTCACATTTGTAATCCGAGAAAACTAAGCAAATATTTAAATATAAATCTCTAAAGTCTTAAAATTCTACTGAAGAGGCTCTTTAGACTCCAACCATTGACAAAACACAAACCTTTTCTGTGCTTTGAATGTTTGCTTGTTACAAGGATCATTTAAGAAGACAGACAATGAGAAGCCACGGTCATAGCAGCTGCCACCTTTGAGTGACTTCCTGAATAAGTGGCTTACCTTTCACTCAGGTTGATTTTGACTGCAGGGGTGGAAGACAGGAAGGGCAACTTCATGCCTGTGTTTGGCGTAGTCATACTGAGCACTGGCGTATTTTCCTGGGCAGGTTTAAAACTCGATGACCCAAAAGCGAACGGCATGGAGGGTGCCACGGGATATGGCCCAGGGGTGGGGCTGATGGGGGTTTTAGGAGGCGGAGCAAAAGAGAAGTTTGATGTGCTGGAGCCCAGCGTGGGTCTGGGGTGATCTGGTGCCATGGAGTATGGTGGGGGCTCGGCAGGGACTGAATCAGATGACTTCAAGGATGAGGAGCCATAGGAGAACACAGCAGGCGCTCCAACCACCGAGGGCAGCGAGAAGGTGCAGGCGGGAACAACCGGCAAGGCAGGCGGAACAGAAACAGGGACTGCGGCTGCTGGTGCCTCGAGCTTCTGTGGGGCTTGAGAGGAGGTTGGGGTCGTGGGACTACTTCCTGCAATGAAAATGAGAAAGAGACACGGTAACACTGGAACAGCAGTAGTCCTACAACAGAAAGAGAGGGTCTGTGGTAGGATACAGTCACAAGTGGTTCAAAAATAAAAGACACCCACAGGAAACAGAGTGAGCTTGGACTTTGCATGGCTACGAGTCCAAGATAAGCCCCTCTGCAACAAACTCTCAGTCAACTAACTAGATTTCTACTCACAGCAAACTTAGCCGGGGCTGGAGACTCAACCTTCATGGCAACAGACGGCCTCGTCTTTCTCTTTGACGGTGGCTGGTACGTTTGAACCATCTACCTTTTTAACATTAAGCAACTGGTTCGCAGTCTAAGGGCTAATCTCCAGGTTTCTTACTGCTTTATGGGGCTTCCGACTCAGCTAACAGGTACAAGCCGGGCCACTCTCAGGGTCGGGTCTGCCCTGGTGACAGGATTGCTGTGAGCCGGCCTTGACTCCATGGCAGTGAGTTCGAGGGGAGTAGAAAGTCTTGTCTGTCTCCCTCGGGGGGGGGGGGGGGGGGGGGGGGGGGGGGGGGGGGGGGGGGGGGGGGGGGGGGGGGGGGGGGGGGGGGGGGGGGGGGGCTGGTGGTTTCACACTGCTGGCCTTGTGGTTGTATCCACGATAGGGCTCTTTACTGCAGGATAGGGCACACAAAATTTTGAAAGGGAGTGGGAAGAAACAGCTGACGACAGACTAGAGAGATAGGCAAAAGCCTCCCAAACGGAACAGTAGACATCACAATAAATAGAAGATTGAACTTGGAGAGTCGGCCCTACGGTCACTGTTGATATAAAGTAGAAGGAAGTGGGGCCGAGCCCTGTCTCACGCACACAATTGTTGGGCCAGCCATTATGTGACTCCATCTCCCTGAGTATCTTCTTTTTCCCTGCCCCTCAGCCAAGCAATGTCCTTCTCCCAGGACTGACTGACCTCTACTGTCAACAGAGCCCCAAGTCCCTAAGAGGAGGTTTCACTATGGTCAGTCCTACAGTGCATGCTGGCTATACTTCTTCCAACACAGATCGGTTTCTTCTTCTGGCGCTACCTTTCCTGCCTCTAGACCACGCGGTGTCACCTTGTTCTGTCTGACCGACGGCCTCTTGGTCTATGGACAGACTCTGCTTGAGCACAGTGAAATGGCTTAGAATTCCTACTCTTCCTAATGTTGCCCAGTTTGCTGTGATCCTTCAGTCAAATGAGATCCCGTCTCCTTCTCCTCCCGGCCCCTCGCCCGCCTTGATTTTCTACCTCCAGGTCTTGGCACATTTCTTTTTTTTTTTAGGGCATCACTGCCCGGGTGGTGGGAGTAGGAGGCCCCGCCTTTGCCCCTGTGGGGCTGGAATTGAACCTCCATCCCAGTGGGCCGCAGTCCTGCGCACAACCACTATGCCACCGGGGCTCATTTCATGATAATACTTTGAAACTTTGTTCGGCTGTTACTTCATCGTTTCTTCCTTTACTTTAGCTCTTCTACATCTGAGAAAGTGTTTCGGAATAGCTCCCTCTTTTCTTTCTCGTCTTCATGATCTTCTGCTTCCTTCATGCATGATGTTCTTACTGTCTTCCCACAACTCTACAGGCAAACTGGCCGTTAGTGTTTGCACTGCTTCAAGCATGGTCTGAAGAGGCTCGCTAAAACTCAGGTGGGAACACTCGAGGTTGCACATGGACTCTCCTGGACTTGTCTTCACCTTCAACGTGTGAACTGCTTACCGACAACTGAGGGTCTGTCACAGGCAACCTCTGACCTTGGTGTGACCGCTACTGAGCTTCCCTATCGTCTCTTCCCAGACACAGTAGTCAACCTGGTTCCTGTTGAAGGCAGCCAGGGAAGTCCAAGTGGACGGTCACTGTGGATGTGTACAATGACACTGCAGACATTGGCCTTGCACTTTTCTATTGATGTGGTCTCCAGCATGGTTTCTCTCTGCAAGGCCACATTCTTAAACTGCTGGTGCTTCAACCTTCTTTACAATTTTAGCATCCCAATGACCAGTAATTAGCAATGCATCCTGATTACATGTCTGATCACTTTCACACTCAAGAACTTGGTAGAATTCCTCAAATTTCTTTATCATTGGCTGGAATTGCTAATGCACAAATTAGACTATTAGTTGTATTAACTAGTCTTCCTCATAGGCATATAGATACTATCTAATCAGACAGCATCTCATTTCAAGATAGATCTTGAAATACTCCTTCTGACGATGAATGCTAGCTCATCCCTCGAGTCTGTCCTTCGCAGCACAGTAAACCAGAGCTGCCTGAATCTGAATGGCCATTGCCAGTTCATTGCTGCTCACCAACACCTAGACGATCCATCTCTATGCGATCCACTTTATTTCTGATGACCTTCAATGTTCCTAGATTGTTTGTACATCGTGTTTCAACTATTAAAGTGTGCAGCTAAAGAAAAAAAAAGTTCGCAGTGGCTTCTTCTGATTCTGAGGCATGCAAATGAGGTCCCTGTAAGCTCCGCCCCGTCCCAATCATTAGGTCCACCCAACTCTGAGGTGGCAGCCCCTGTCCAGTGAGATTTGGGGTGCCTTCCAATTCCACAGGCTCATCACAGGCACTGTCCCAGAAAATAGTCCCTGGCTATTTGCATGGTTTTCGGTGACCAGCTTTTCAGAAGTGGCCTGTCTCTTCCTTCTTCTTAGTCTATTGCTGATATACTAGAAGTCCCCCAGAAATCTGCTCACCCCAAGTGACTGCTGACATTAAGATCTCTGTGGCAGAGCCTCCAGCAGCACCGCAGCCTGCCACCAAGCAGAGTGTGGGAACGAGCTGTAGCACATGGTAAACAACTCATACATATGAAGATGAATACACTTCAGGAAGCTAATAAATTTAAGCTGGAAACCTAATTCACAGGAAGTAAACATACTGTCCTGTTATTTAAAGAATTGAAAATTTAAATGAAGCATATTTTTTGATCCTCTAAATTATCAAAACATATATATGTGTGAATATATAAAATCCTTAATGTTTAAAAAGGTATAACTGAATCTCAAACTTTTTATCACTGGGGGTTATCTAAATTCAACAAGACCCCCCCCCAATGATTTTATGGGGGGCTCTAACAGCTCTTATAAGGTTCAATACATCATTTGTATCAAGCATATTTGTAAACATGTTGCCATCTTCATTTCCACATATTTTCTACTTGAGTCCCTGGTATAAGCTCCTCCTTCCCCAAACAACAAGATCTTTTTTTTTTTCCTGGGGTATCACTGCCCTCAGGTGGGAGTAGGAGGCCCAGCCTTTGCTCCGTGGAGCTGGAATCGAACCTCCATCCCAGTGGGCCACAGTCCCGCGCACAACCACTACGCCACCGGGGCTCAGCCCACAACAAGATCTTTTTAGAGAAAATATTTTGTGTCTTTGTCTCACAAATCCTAAAAAAATGGATGCAATAATCTCAATTCTAAGAATAAGGTCTATGAAAACAAACTAAACGATGAAAAAATAGCACAAAAACATTTCATACAACCCAAAATAATAACTATTCAATGGAATGTTAAACAATAGTTCTTTTAAATGAGCCATGCAAGACTGTAAAAGAATCTCAAAAATATTAATAATTGAAATTTAAAACTAGCTACCATGATGTACAATTACATAGAAGATGTTTGTCAAATGCACTGGAAGAGAATATCCCATAAAGCACATTTCAAGTTTTCTTATTTTCTAACCTTTCTATAATGCAAACACATTCATTTTCTTAATAAAGTAACAAAATAAATAAGGAACATTTTTATGAAAGCATATTTCAAGTTTTCTTATTTTCTAACCTTTCTAAAATGCAAACATATTCATTCTCTTAATGAAGTAACAAAATAAATAAGGAACATTTTTATATCAATGTATCGTCTATTTACATTAGTGGGTAAGAGTATATCTTCTTAAAAGATTCTATGATGAAAGCAATGAAGTATTTAGGATGTAAGTTGAAAATACCACTTTCTGAAAATAGAGATCCAAGTATATTGTCATTGTTCAAAAAAAGAACTATTAATGAAATTATAGTATGTAACACCTTAGAGTGTCCTTAAAAAATGACAACTTTGGGTTGAGCCCAGGTGGTGTAGTGGTTGTGTGCGGGACTGCGGCCCACTGGGCTGGTGGTTCAAATCCAGCAGCAGCTCTTCAGGAGCAAGGCTGAGCCACCAACTCCCACCAGAGGGCAGTGATGCCCCCCGCAAAAAATGACAATCTTATTTTTAATTATTCGTTTGAACATACATAAAATTATTATTCTAAACTAACATAAAAGTTTCTAAATGTTTACAATCAATCTCTAGGGTCATCACAGATAATAATGTGTTCATGCTTAGGTTCTGGTCCACAGACCACACCCCCTGCCCACTAATTTCATTTCCTATGATTGGTAAACACAACAAAACATAAACCAGTTTCTGCATGGACAACTCGATGGCATCAGCTACCTTCTCCAGGGTGTGCGACTGTTCTTACCTCCTTCTCCTCCTCGTCAGAGCCGTTTCTCCCCTCGTCACATGAACGCCACAAAACACACCTAAACACCCACACTCACTGCCACCGAGTCAGCTACTCTCGGCAACCCCATGTGGCCAGGCAGAACTGCCGTGTGGGTTTCTGAGACCGTCACTCTTTAGAGTAGAAAGCCTGGGCTTTTTCCCACGGAGCAACGAACCGGTGCTTCCGAACCACTGCCCCCCGCACTGTTCTCTAAGTGCCTAGCTAATTTTTTTTTTTTTAGTTTTTTAGGCATCTCTGCCCTCTGGTGGTGGGAGGAGGCCCAGCCGTTGCTCCTGTGAGCGGGAATTGAACCTCCGTCCCAGTGGGCCACAGTCCCGTGCACAACCACTACGCCGCTGGAGCTCAGCCCTCTAGCTAATCTTTTGAGTTACTTTCGCCAATTTGATAACCACAGATAGCTTGAAATGTCTTTTTGTTTGTTTGTTTGTCTTTTGGGCATCACTGCCCTCTGGTGGTGGTGGGAGCTACCTAGCCTTGCTCCTGGAGAGCCGCCGCTGGATATGAACGGCCAAGCCCATGGGCCACAGTCCTGCACTCAACCACTATGCCACCGGGACTCGGCCCCTAAAATGTCTTTTAAAAGTTTTATTTTATCTTCTTCAAGGAGATCAACATGGCCACTTGAAAAAAAGATTAGTATTTATAAGTGTGTGTTTATGTGCAGGAAAAACATGTACCAAAATATGGTCTATAGATATTTCTGGAATTTGTGGGTTTGTTTTTGGTTTTTTTTTTTTTTGGCTAATCTTTCTCCTAAAACCAAAAGAAAAAGCAAAGCTAACCAGTACTGGAAAATATAAACAAAAAGAATGGAAAATCCTCAAGCCCCTTGCCCTCTGAAATAGTCACTGTCATGTATTTATTATCCACCGTCATGTATTTTCTTAGGTCAAAATATATACACACATAAACGCATATATTTCCCCCCCTCATATATAAGGATTACACAGTATATACCTTTCTACATTATGTCCCATTAACTCTCCTTGTCAGTGAACATTTTTAATAGTTCTATGACATCTTATAAATGTAATATAAATGTAAATATAAATGTAAACCATTTAATTAGCCCAAATCTCATGATTACGTCCTATGTCTCTAGAATTCTGATCATATAATCTCTGGTCTTGAGGAAAAGTTCTTGATAAGTGATCTGGAAGAATCCACCTGGCTGCCTGCACGCTTTGCTACCCAGGTGGGGAGCGAAGGCTGGTGCGGAAAGCAGGCAGGAGTGGGGATGAGCACTGAAGGGCACAGCAGTCCTTGCTCTGTCAAGGGGGACAGGTCAGATGACGGCACTCGCTGGGCAGTTTTTGTCCGTGGGAATGCTTCTGTGGCAGTCAGTGGTAAGCCCTTCTTGTCACAGCAGGGAGAGTCACGTACCTGAGGCCTTGGGCTGCCGCTCCCCGTCTAATGGGAGCTGCTCAGGTGGCCTGATGAGGGATCTAATGCCAGCATTTTGATTGATCATGTAAAACGGACAAAGCACGCCGTCTGTTGAAAGTAACATCAGAACTGGAGCCGGAGGGAGAGTCTTTTCATCATCTGTGAAAAAGAAGAGTGGGAAAAAAGCGGTAAAAGCAGAGTCAAGGTAACGTGAGGGCACAGTCCCCTTGGGAAGGCTGCCCTGAGAGAGAAGGGGCTTGGTGGGCTCGTCTCCACAGCAGCTCCGGTGAGGTCCCTCCCATTCAGGTCCAAGCGGCCTTTTGTGCACCAGCCATGTAAAGCGTGGTTGCCGTCACCAGGTCGCCACCAGTCATGCTAGGCTTGCTGCAGTTCAGACTCTCCCGGGCTCTCTGGGTTCTTATTTTTGTGCTACAACGACATAGCCTGACTCCTGTCTTGGTCAGAGGAATTCCGAGCCTCTCTTCTGTCTGCTGAGACACTCGGAAGACTAAACTCTTTATGCACGCCAGGACACAAAGACACTGGTCACATGATGGTATAGCTAGTCACAGCAGAATCAAACTTGTGTGTTTAAGATTTCTAGAGAACCAGAGTAAATCAACGTCTCTGTTTTGAATAGTGCAAATTGATCAGATCAAATACTGCTGCCTAAGCTGGAAAAGGACAAGAAACTTCATGGTGTCTTGCAGAGCGCCCTCTCTAACGCAGCGCGTCCGAGGCAGGCTAACAAGCATTTCTCCTGATGTACTTGCACCCACCCCTGCTGCGGGCGGGGAGTCTCGAGACGTATGCCAGACCTGAAGAGACATGCGCCAGGTCTGAACTTTGAAATACAGACGCTCAAACCAAGCACTGGCACATGCAGCACCTTTCTCTGATTAGGGCATTAAAGGATTCTTTTTAGAGAACACATTTCTGGCAAAGCTATGGAGAAACAGACCCTGTTTCAGGTATGCAAAATGGTACAAGCCAGGTGCAGGGAAGAAACACCAACTACAGCTGCATGATGTCCTTGACTCC
>PVJH01038573.1:0-17508 GCA_004026705.1 Nesogale talazaci | reverse complement strand
TATTCACAGGTTTTCAGTAACTAACCCTTCTAAAGTGGACCACCTATCCCTTCCTTCTTCCTAGTCTGTTCTTAAGTCTTGAAACTCTGCTGAAGCCGGTTCACATGGGCGATCTTGCTGTTATAAGAATCACAGCAACACAAGCCGCCACAGTACAACTGACAAACAGTGGTGGCTTTTATTTACTCGGTCTGTGAGTGAGGCTTCTCGATGAGGGATCCAAAATGGATGTTTTTCTTTGAAAATGTGAATTTTATGGGTCTACTTCACAATCCGTACCAGTTATCTACAATATGCCACCCAAAATGTCCAAGTTAAGACACTGTCACAAGGATTTAGTTAATTTGATGGTCTCTCCTGACAAAAAGGTGAAAGTACAAACAGGTTTCTAGAGTACTAACGGGCATCGAGACTTTTGATAAGTGGCCATTACGTATCAGCACCAAACGGTAATAATCAGCTCTTTTAAGAAAAAAGAATGTTTACTACGTGTCAGACACAGCTTAGCATTAAGGATACAAAAGCATGCGAGATAACACTAAAACCACTCAGAGATAAAGCAGAGGCAAATGCTGTGAGCTTATGAAAAATTGACCATGACGTCATCAAAGGAATGTAAATTACGAATGGAAACAAAGAAATGCTGTGAACATTTCTCAGATCTATAACTAAAATTTTGAAAAAGCCCTGCATTTAGGAAAAAGGGGGATACTTACGTTATGTGCTAGTCCCAAACCAAGCTTACTATCGATTCCAACTCAGCGGGACCCTGCAGGACAGGGTGGCACTGTCCCCGTGCGCTTCTCAAACAGTAGCCCTTCAACACAGTCCGAAGCCACGACTTTCCTCCTCGGACAAGGTGGTGGCTTCAAAGTGCCCATCGCCTGGTCAGCAGCCCACTGCATAAACACTGCACCACCAGGTGGCCGGGTGGATTCGTGTCACTTCTCTAGAGGGCAAAGAAACAATTATCTGTCTGTATCATTGATGAGTATTTATATCCACAAATATGCATGAACAGGAGCACAAAGCTGTATTTATGAGAATGTTCATTGCAGTTTTGTTTCAAATGATAGAATGGCTGAATAAAATTCAATGAATAAAGAACGCAGTAGTGTGTTTTAACGTGCTTATAAACAGAATGAGGTAGATTAATGTGTGCTTGTGGAACTGTTGCTCAGATATTACATAACAAGGATTAGGGGACCAGACAACATGAATTATATGAGTTATAACAATATGAATTACGTGTCAAAGAGTAAATATGTTGGTTACATTTTTCTGGAAGGAATTTTAAACTACTAAGAGAAGCAATTGAACTCCAAGCAGACTGGACAGAAGAGAAACCTTATTTTTTATCCCATAACCTTCTGAGCTGTTTTAATTATTTTTCTATATGCATGTATCTATCTAGAATAAAAATTAATTAGAGATTATAATTAGAGCGTAGAGGTATAAATGACTAAATACTAATGCATGCATAAGTTATCAAGTGTTTAAAAACTCTAAAGATTTTATCATAAAATAAAAGGGCAAATTTCAAGAAGTAGGAATATTGTTTTCATACCAATATCACATAATCCTGCTGGAGTAGCATAATTCTATCTGAAATCAATATTATCACATAATTCAGATTTGGATTTCTCATTGATTTCTAGAAGCTGTTTTAATCAAAGGCTAAATATAACAAAATAGATATCCTTTTACAGAAATGATAACCATTCTATGTTTATTGGTCCATCACCTCCTCCCCAAGAGTTACTTTATAAATGTTCTTAGTATTTCTAAAAGCTAAATGATTTCTGACAGCATCATTTAAGAAAAACATTAGTATAATTGGCCAATTAGCAAACAAATAGGAAGCACAAGTCATTTGCATAGAATTATGGTATATTCTCCCCCAAATAAATGTTTTTTTCAAGTAAAATAGACAATACTTTAATGTGCATAATATAAGTGAATAAAAAATTATCAAATTATCCATTTCAGTTGTCCAGTCAAGCATTTGCATGAGAAAAGGAATTTAGGAATGTAGTATTTTAGGGTATTGTTTAAGAAGCACTTTTCCTGGGGGGGGGCATCAGTGAAGAAGAACGTTTATATGCATTATTTCCTTTGTTTTTCTCATTAGGTATGTAAGTAAAAACACAAACAAAGTCATTCTGATTTCCTGACAAACAAGGTTTTCAGAGTAGAAGCCCAACAGTGGGTGTTGGTCTCTCTGATATCACAAGAACAGATCACCAGCACTTTTTTCTGCAGTACCACAAATGAATTCAAACTACAAGGTGGGAATTAAAGGGCTAACTGTTTGTACTGCTACCACCATGTGCCCTACCTCTGAACCCCTGTAATGTATATAGAGCATATATCATGATCAGTAATGAAGGAAAAATATAGTCTGAGAAATAAAAGGTTGGTCCAAGGTAGGAAAATCAAATATATATCACACAAATGTACACATTATATTTTATTGGTATATGCTTCAAATATCATACAATTTGATTGCTCAATTATATTGAGTAGCTGTACAGCCATCACTACCATCATTTCCCGCATGTCTACTGCTATACTGCTAGACAATTATCAGTCAAGTTACTATTTATATTGATATGCCTGCCCTGAGCTTCATGTATAGAAAAACACACTTGGTACAGACAGAAAGCAAACAACTCGCCAACCAAACAAAAATTCTATAAAATAATGACTAGAAACAACATAGAGGAAAACCTCATTTCAAAAGAAAGCATAAGATATTAAACACTGAGATGATTTTAAAATGAGTTAAAAAGGAAACCAAATGATAAGGCATTACATTTTAACCGAACTACATCTTCCATAATCCATTTTATGATTATCTCTCTATGCTGAAAGGCAATTCACATCCCTCAGCTATAATCAGAGGTATGCGAGCAGAGGCTTAATCCATGGGTGGATCTTGCAAATGGGCCCAGTCATTAATAGCCTTCTCAAAAGCAGGTGGTCACAATTTAATCTCTGATACTATTCCCTCCTTTGAATTTGGATTTTATTATTTATGATCTTTAGATCACACAAGCTAATGTGATTCATCCATGTGGACTTCCTTGACACCTCGTTGAGATGGCTGCTTGCTTGAAGACAAGTTTTTAAGATCCCAGACACAATCCATTCTGATAGCCTAGCACCATCTGGTTTCTTTACGCTTTGCTAGAGCACCCCTATCTTCAGTGATATCTTCATGAAAGTGGGTATCTAACAGGATCATTTCATAAGAACTAACTCTTCTTATATTGGGGTTAGAATTAGATATGAAGCCCCAATACATTTATTTATCTATGGTTTTTGAGTGTCTCTGTTTGCTTCAGAGATATCACCATAATTTTAAGACAGAGAAAATTATAAATCAACCCATGGAGTATAAGACATTAAAACTGGTAGTGTGATTAATTTAGCCAACCGTGTGGAATTTAAAACACTGTTGGGGAAAGGAAGTTATACAAGTGCAGGTTCATTTCAGATAACAATACATGAATTGTTGGCTTGTACAGATTAAACTCTATACAGTATGTGCAAACAATGGAGTTGATGATAAGATGAAACTTTCAGTTACACTCATTCCCAAAGGCCAAACCATATTTACTAGATTATACATATCATAAGCAAGCCATAAAGGTATTAAAATACAAAATATATGGTAGTCCCGGGCCACCATTCATTGGGTACCTTCAAAGAAATAGGTCCAAACCAAAGTCCAACCACATCTAATTTCATAACCTTGGAATAATATTCATCTTCGTCTTTTCCCACTAAGAACATCAGGCTTAAATCCAAGGAAGCATGTGTTTCCTTACATTTGCTACAGGTGAACTTGAGGCAAAGCCCATTTCACTTGGGGGGGTGGGGTGTTCCACATTAATTCGAGTGTGTCATATGAGGAAAGTTGTCTGAAATCCAGGTAATCTAGAGAATCCATCCTGAATCACCAAGGACTGAATTGTCACTAGAAACATGTTCGATTCAGAAAATAGTCCTGTATAAGGATTGATAAGCCTTTTTTCCCTCCCAATGAAAGGTTTCTCTTCCCAGTTTATTCAGAAATGGAATCATATACCACCAGTCCCATCTTGATTTGAGTTTCCAGTAAGGTCTCCTTTACATTCCTGTCTGTTGATCTAGAGTGACCTTATCACAATATTGTAATCTCCCAAGTGGTAATAAAGGAAGGGTTCTCTGTCCTTCCTTTCATCGTAAAAAACTAACCCCAGATGAGGTAAGTTCTTCTCCGAGTGATTTTTCACTTGTACACATAAAGTAGGTGACAGATGGTTCATAGTTTCTGGGCAGGTCCTCTATCTTGTTGCTCAGGAGACAAGATTAGAAGAGTGCATGATCTGAGAGCAGAAGATTCTCTGTCCTGGTTTATATTTTTATAAATGTGGACTTACACAATGTCCTTTTGTGATTAACTAGCTTCATTCGGTATAATTACTGCAAGTTCCATTAATGGCAAGAGGTAATTTATGGTTTCAACATAATTTTTATGGATGCATAATATTGCATTGGATTCATGTGCCAGAGTTTCTTTATCCATTGATTGACTAATGAGAATTTGGGTTGTTTTCAGCTTTTTGCTAATGTGGACTGTGTTACTAGAAACATGGAGAAACTTACATTTGCTGCTGTTCTTTCTCTTGCTTCCCCAATAGAGGTATTGCTGAGACATGTGGTATTGCTCTTCCTAGTTGTTTCAGATAGCACCATATCACTTTTCATCATAGTTTAATGATGTTTGGAATCTACACTCTCTCCAGAATTTGTTGCTCTCTCTTTTAAAAAAAAACTTGTTATCATTGTATGTATAAGATATTATATTGTCTTATTATTGTTTTGACTTGGATCTCCCAAATGGCAAGTGATCACAAGCATTTCTTCATGTGCTTGTTTGCCATTTGAGTGTCTTCCCACATGAATTCTCTGTTCATGTCTTTTGCTCAACAAAGCAGGTTAATCTTATGTGAAGGAATTTGAATCCAGATCTTCTGACTCTCAAAGCATTTCTATTCCTAGAAGTGTCACTGTGTTCACTTTACTTTGTGCATGTAAGTTAATACAGTTTGTCAGCAGTGGTCCACTGGGATCGTGCCTGGAATTGTGCATTATTTACAATTTGTTTTTTACCTCTTTTTTATGGTAAGTAATCTATTTACTTGCTTCATTGCAGGTAACTTCAAGACGAGTAAAAAGACTATCCTTTCACTATATAATCTACAATTTTAAATTTGTAGGTATCTCTGGTAATGGTAAATTTAGTAAATCACAAATTTAAAACTCCTCTTTTTAGAATACTGTTATGATATTTGTATATCAAATTACCTTTTCATCTATTTCCAGTCCTGTATTCTCTTTGCTTTGGAATAATTTCATCACAACTCTCTATCCTGTTTCTAAAGAAGTAAATTTTGGAAGCACTGACAAGTTAAGTCATTGTAAAACAGCACTGATTATTTTACAACAAGAAAGAGAATGATCAGATTTTAGAGAAATATTCTATGTTTAAGTGTGTGGCTTGGCCATCCACATTTTTTATTAATATCTATGTAAGTCTTTTGACAATTTTCTGTTTTGTATGTATCTATGGAATTGCTCTGTATTGAACCAGAATCAAAAAAAATTTTTTACATTCATAAACTTCAAGGAAGTTTATGACAAGAAGGGTGTTTTCAACAAATAATTCATTATTTGGGCTGAGCCCCGGTGGCATAAATAGTCAAGTGTGGAACCGCAGTCTGGGGACTTGGTGGTTCAAATCCAGTGGTGGCTTTCAGGAGCAGCGCTGGGTAGTTCCCACAACCTCCAGAGAGCAGTGATGCCCCCTCCCAAAAAAAAGCACAGCAACAACAAAAAAATGACATCTATAAAATTGTTAAAATTCTGAATCTCAGAACAGATCACATACACACAGACTCTCTAGGGCAGAAATCAGGAATCTATTTTTTTTTAAAGTGGGGACTTCTGGGAAGATGGTGACTGAGTAACACATACTAGAGGGACTTTGCAGACATCAGCAGAGGAGAGTTCCTAAGAGGAACTAAGGGGGAAATTTCCTAAGAGGGAAATTCCACACTGCCAGCTGCAGGAGGAACATCATAAAGATAAGCAGTTACAGACCCACTGTGTTTTGAGGGACATTTGGCTTACCACAGTGGAAGCTGCTAGACTTTGACCTGACCCCACCACTGCCTTGGCTAGAGTTGGGAACATTTGACTGATGCAGGAGCTGTGTCTCAACACAGCCACAGCTTGAGTCTGGGGCAGGATTTAAACCCCTCCACCACTAACTTGGGGATTAAGGCTCAGTTGTATTGTTATTTTTATTTCCCTTACTTCGCTCTATCTCCCCACAGGGTTAGCAAGCTTATTTTTTCCCTTTTTTTTCCCCATTTCTCTCATGACACTACTGACCTCAAGAAACATTCCCCTTAGCCTAAAGCATTTTCGCCTGTCCTCCATCCCGCTGGGAATTCTCCAGCCTTTGCAGCATAACCTAAGGCTAGGAAAAGTCCACCCACCCTCTGCTCAGATATTCTGCCCAACATCTTTTGGGGAAATTCTGCCTGCCCTCACTCTGCAGTACTTGACACTCCCCCCACCTTCTTTGGGGGGAGTCCTGCCTGTGTGGCTGAGGGAGCTCCTCTCGATTCTCATGACTGACAGAACATCCTCCTGCCTGGTGTAGTGCCTTACATGGCCCAAGACAGCTCAACCAACACTCACCTATGTTCCACACTGCGTGGGAACCTCTAACCAACCTCCACAGTGATCTACCTGAGGAGGGCAAGTCTGACCACCATTCAAGGTGTTCTACACCAAAGCAGGAAACCCACTATCCTTCTGTGGCACTCACGTTTGGTTCAGCAGGCACCCTGCATGCCTGTTGAGGCTCCCAAGCCACCAAGGGCGACACCATCACGGCTTCATGTGAGATCACCAATATAGCACCATCTACATAAGACCACAACCACCTAACCAGTGTCCCCTAAGAGCACCATCCAACTTGCCCTCCAAATAACAGAATGTGGGTTGACAATAAAGATTGAAACCCCAGGGGGATAATACAGTAGGCAAATTCCATAGTGAAATGAGCTGCAGGCAGTTTGAAGAAGCATTTCTACAAGTTATTCAGAAAGAGCCAGTGCTCTTCAACCCCCTGGAGACTGACACTTGGGTCCTCTAAAACAACATAATACAAATAGCAAGCAGCCCCAACGACCTCAATAAAAAACAGGAGAAACAAAAGGCAATGGCAGTATATGTCCTGAACTTAACAACATGCATAGAAGAAACAGATATTGATTTGCAACAGAAAGAAATTTTCAGAATGCTGCTTGGAGTCATACAGGATAGGAGGGAAACAATACAGAAAAAGGATGAAATGATAGAGTAGATAAAATTCATACACCAAAGGAAAATACAAGAACTTAGAGATGAGATAACAAAACTTAGTAACAGACACAGACTTCATCAATCAACTGGAGGAGATAGGGAACCACACCAGGCACGTAGAGGACAATCAAGAAGATCTTAACAAATGTGCTGGGAAACTGAAGAAAATCTAAGAGCTATGTCTGACACTATGAAGAGGAACATCAGAATAATTGTATTACCAGAGGAAGACACAACAAAGAAGTCATCTGAAACAATAGTGAGAGCAATTTGAAGGAAAACTTCCCTAGCTTAATCAATGAAAATCACACAACCATTTAGGAGGCTAAAAGAACACCAACTAGACTGAATCCCAAGAAGTCACCAAGGCACATAATAGTTGAATCATCGAACTTTGTTGAAAAGGAGAAAATCATGAGAGCAGCTTGGGGAAATAAAGCAATCATATATAAATGTTTCCAAATAAGAATATGCTCAAATCTAGCAGTGGACACTATGAAGAATAGGAGAGTGGAGCAACAAATTCCAAAAATTGAAGGAAAATAACACAAACCCAGGAATACTCTATCCAACCAAAATATTTATCAAGATACATGGAGAAGTAAGAGTCTTCCCAGACAAGGAAAAAATCAAAGAAAATGTTAGAAGAAGTCCAGCCTTACAAAAGATCCTTGCCAATCCAGTATGGGCAGAAAAACAGCACTCACCAACCATAAGTAAGAGACCAGCACATAGAATAACCCCACCCAGAGGGCAGCAAAAAGGAAAAAAACCCACAAAAATATAACATTGGTTTAAGAGTGGGGAGAAATCAAGAATCACACACACACACACACACACACACACAATACACTGATAAGAAAGGGAGGTAGGAAAACACCCAACACAAAAGGTATAACATGACATCAGAGTCCACAGATAAAGATATAATAACTCTGAATATCAATGGATTGAATTCAGATATTAAAAGACTGAGGCTAACAGACTGACTTAGAAAACACAAACCATCAATCTACTGCTGACAGGAGACACATCTCAAGACTATCGACAAAAATTGGCTGAGAATAAAACCCTGGAGAAAGGCATACCAAGCAAATAGCAATTCAAACAAAGCAGGGGTAGCAATCTTAATCTTAGATACAATTGACCTTAAAGTGCAAATCATAAAAAGAAAAAAAGAGGTGCACTATATAATGCTCAAGGCAACTCAAGGCCAAAGACCACTAAGAATTTTAAACATATATTCCCCAAAGGAGAGACCCATTAAATAGGTGAACCAAGCACTCCAAAAGATGGAAAAAGAAATCACAGCCTCTAAAACTATAGTAGATGACATCAATATATTGCTTTCTGAGAAGGATTGATCACAGGGAAAAAAACTCAACCAGGAGGCTAGAAATTTAAACATTACAACTAGACAATTTGACCTGATGGATATTTACAGAGTTTTTCATACAGATACAAAAACATTTATATTCTTTTCAAGTCAACATTGCACATATTCGAAGATAGACCACATTCTGGAGCATAACACCAATCTACATAAATTTAAGCACGTTGATATCATACAGACATCTCTCTGACCACTGTGCCATAAGACTGGAAATCAACAAACAGAAGATGAAGAAAATAAGAGCAAACAACTAGAAGATGAATAATTCTGTTTCAAAAAGCATTCATACTGGCCCAGGTCAGATTAAATTAGTAAATTTTTAGAAGCCAATGAGAATGAAAACATGATGTACAAAACCTAAGGGACAGAGCAAGAGCAATTATCAGGAAGTTTCATAGTATTACATGCACACATGGAAAAGGAAGAGAGACTTAGGGTTTATATGCTGGCACAAAATTGACCACTCGAGCAGAGTAAAAAGGATAATCATACTAATGACAATAAAAAAATAATGAAAATCAGGACTGAGACTCAGGAGAGAGAAAATAAGAAAATTATGGAAAAGATGCTGCTTAAAAACAATTGATGTATGTATGAATTGTAATGGGAGTTTTATGAGCCCTCAGTAAAATGATTCATTAAAAAAGGGGGGAGTGAAAAGGAGGAGCTTATACCAAGGGCTCAAGTGGAAAATATTTTAAAACGAATATGGCAATGTGTACAAATATGCTTGATTAAGTACTATAAAGGACCAAATTCCACAGAATTCAACAACTTGGAAGACATCAACAAATTCTTGATAAAACAGTCCCTTCCTAGACTATCCCCAGTGGATGTCAAGGATCTCAACAGACCCATAGTAAGAGAAGAAACAGAAAAGATTATCAAGGAACTACCAACAAAAAATCCCCTGGACCAAGTGGCTTTGCAGAAGAATTCTACCAAGCATTCATGGAAGAACTGACACCCATCCTACACAAACTAGATGGCAAACTCCCAAACTTCTACTATGAAGCTAGTATAACACTGATAACTGGGCAAGGAGCCCATAAGAATTGAGAAGTACAGACAAATATCCTTAATGAACATTGATGAGACACTCCTTAACAAAATAGTGCCCAATAGAATACAAAAGTGTATAAAACAACTAATTCACCATGACCAAATGGGATTCATACCAGGGATGGAGGGGTGGCTCAACTTAGGAAAGACCATTATTATCATTTTGCCACATTGACAAGAAAATCTCTCAAGAACCACATGATAATATCAATAGATGTGAAAAAAGTTTTCGACAACATTGAACACTAATTCCTGTTTATGCACTCAAGAAGATAGGAATGGAAGCAAAATTCCTCAAGATAATGCATGCTATATATGAAAAAACAACAGCCAACGTGGTAGTCAATGGAGAAAAGATGAACCCAATCCCACTGAAAAACTGGACCAGACAAGGATGCCCTTTGTCCCCACTGTTGACATCGCACTGGAGGTTTTCACCATTAGCAAAAAGCACAGAAAAGATATCAAAGGTATTTGCCTGAGGAAGGAAGAGGTGAAACAATCATTCTTTGCAGGCTACATGACTTTATATATGCAAAAGCTCCACAAATGGGAGTACTCGAGGCAATAACAGCATATGGTAGAGTGGCAGGGTACAAGATCAACAAACAGAAATCTACCATAATGCTAGACACATTGGATAAGTCCATAGAAGAGGATGTAAAAAGGGTGGTACCCTAAACAATAGCCAAACCCAAATTGAAGTATCTAGGGATATACTTGACTAAACGAGCAAAAGATCTGTATGAGGAAAACTATAGAACACTACTACAAGAAACCAAGAGTGATCCCAACAAATGGAAGAACATCCTGTGTTTGTGGATCTGAAGACTCAATGTAGTAAAGATGTAAGTTCTAGTCAAGGCACTATACAAGTTTAATGCAATCCTGATACAAATACCCTCATCTTTCTTAAAGTAATAGATGAACAGATTATCAACTTCATATGCAGAGGAAAGAAGCCCCTAATTAATAGAAAACACCTCAAGAAGGACTCAAGAAGGACTTAATTTACATGACTTTAGCACATGTTATACACACACAGTGGTCAAAGCTACATGATATTGGTATAAGGTCTGATACTCAGACCAATGGAAAAAAGCTGAAAACCCAGAAATAAAAGCATCAACATACAGACACTGGATCTTTGATAAGGGCCCCAAAAATATCAAATGGGAAGCACTTGCCCTCTGTAAACAAGTGGTGCTGGGGAAAAAAAAAAGGATATCTACCTACAAAAAAATGAAGCAAGACCCTTATCACACTCCATGCACAAGAATAACCTCAAGATATATCACAGACCTCCAGGCAAAAAAACAAGGTATTAGTCCATCAATTAGGGAATTAGGACCAAGGTGAGAACTTTGGCGCAGAATACACAGACTATCAGAAACAGGGAAGGACACAAACATAAAGGAGGCACAAATTGACTAGTGGGATCTACTGAAGATAAAACAATTGTGTACATCCAAATAATTCACCAAAGAGAAATAAGAGTCCATGGACTGGGAAAATATCTTTAGGAATGCCAGATCAGACAAAGGCCTTATTACTAAAATCTATAATACTATGCTAGTTTCCAAATAATAATAATTGCCCACTGAGGAGGTGGACAAAGGATCTGAAAGGAAGTTTCACAAGGGCAAAAATCTATTCAAATTATAACAACTATGAGATACCATCTTTTTTTTTGGGGGGGGGGCGGGCATCACTGTCCTCTGGTGGAATCAGGAAGCCCAGCCTTGCTCCTGGAGAGCTGCTGCTGGATTTAAACCTCCAAGCCAGTGGACCACAGTGCTGCACTCAACCACTATGACATTGGGGCTCAGCCCGAGACACCATCTTACATCCTCAAAGATAGCTCAATTTAAAATATCAGAAAGCAAGAACTGTTGGCGGGGCTGTGGAGAGACAGGAACTGTCATCTACTGCTGGTGAGCCTGTACGTATGAACAGTCACTCTGGAACTTGATTTGGCAATATCTAAAAGAGATGGAGCTTGAATTACCACATGACCTAGCAATCCCCATACTGGGCATATACCCAGAAGTAAAAGAAACAAATCAATGCCAGATATCCGTGTTCCAATGCTCATTGTGGCACAGTTCACAAATGCAAGGAGTTGGAAACAATCCAAATTTCCAACAACAGATGAATAGATTAAAACTGTGGTACATATTTACAGTGCAGTATTATGTATCACTAAAAAGCAGGGATGAATGCATGAAGCATGTCACTGCATTGGAAGAAGAGGAAACTATGTTAAGTGAAGTAAGACAAGCACAAAAGGACATGAGTCCACTTAGATAAGTTTTAAAAATGCATAAGGGGCAAAGGGCAAAAGCTACTGTACACTAAAATTCCTGGGGTGAGGTCCAGGCAGTATGGCAAGGGTCAGACAAATCCAAGTGCATATACGGTAGCTAACTTAAAAGGAGGCAGAAAAAAGAAAAGAGAGAGAGAAATGGGTAGTGGGGAGGCAGAGCACTAAGGACACTAAACCACCCAAAGGAAGGGTATTCTTTATATCTCCACAGGAAAAGAGGGACCAGACTTCAGCCACTACTCCAAAATGTGATTGCAGCATAATGACAGGAAGCAGGAAATAAGTAGAGAGGTTTGATGGGTCAGCCCCAATCCCAATTATGTTGACAGTCACCCCTCCCCCAGAAGAATTTATTTCAGAGGACAGCACTGAAGCTACACTTCATGGGCATGTCTGCTCAGAGCACACAAGAGCAAATGAAGGGAGAGAAAAAGAGAATGGAGCACATCCTGGACCTCCAAGCCTTGAGGACAATATCTCTGCTCAGAGCAGCCAATGCACAGATAAGACCATGTGGCTGACCCCACTAAGAGACACGACATCTCTCACTCACCCATAGCCATACAGGGTACCACATTGAGGACACAGTGTGGGAATTGCTCCTGCTGTAATCCAACCAAGCTGAGGCAAAAAACTAAAGGTGTGCAAAAGAACAGCAAGGGGAGCCAGAGAAAGTCCAGAGGGAGTACCAAAAACAGACTTTCATTCTAGGGTGTGCCAGCCCATCTGACACAAATGGAAAACATTTAAACTCAACATAGATTTTTCTTGTTGTGTCATTTTTTTTTCGTTGTCCTTATTTTGTTTTCTTTTGCCGCTTTGTCTTGATTTGTCTTGCTTTGTTTGCTTGTTTTTTTCTTTCATCTTATTATCTCTGAAGGTCTACATCGATAATATTAGATGGATGAACAATCTGGAAGAAAAAACAACAGGACTGATGGTTTCCAGAGGTGGGGGAAAGGAAGTGGTAGCTAACTTAAAAGGAGGCAGAAAAAAGAAAAGAGAGAGAGAAATGGGTAGTGGGGAGGCAGAGCACTAAGGGCACTAAACCACCCAAAGGAAGGGTATTCTTTATATCTCCACAGGAAAAGAGGGACCAGACTTCAGCCACTACTCCAAAATGTGATTGCAACATAATGGCAGGAAGCAGGAAATAAGTAGAGAGGAAATAAGTAGAGAGGGACAAGGAAAAAACAAGTGATCCAAAAATCTGTGGCAAGGAGGGTTCAAAAGGCTGGTAGGGATTGATCAAAGGCAATGTAACCAAGAGAAATTACTGAAACCCAAATGAAAGAGGAGCAAGATAGTGGGATAAGAGAAAAGTAAAAATAAATTGAGGAAAGAAGTAGGAGGCAAAGGGCAATTATAGAGATCTAAATATAGTCCTGTACATATGTCAATATATATGATGAGGAGGAAATAGATCTATGTGCATATATGTATAGGATTCATATTAATGTAGCAGATGGATTTTGGGTCTCAACTCAAGTACTCCCTCAATGCAAGAACACTGTTCTATTAAATTTGCATTCCATGATGCTCACCTTCCCAACAGGATTGCTGAAGCCAAAGCAGGTATATAAGCAAATGTGGTGAAGAAAGTTGATGGTGCCCGGCTGTCAAAAGATATGGTGTCTGTGGTCTTAATGGCTTGAAGATAAGCAAATGGCCATTTAGTTGAGAAAAACAAACAAACAAACAAACAAACAAACCTTTGCCATATGGAAGAAGCACACTAACCTGTGTGATCATGAAGTATGCTTAAGGATCAGGCACCAGGCATTAAAGAAAAAAAGTCAAATCACTGATAATGAGGAACCCAAATAGGGGACCCAAAGCCCATCTGTAGCCAACTGGGCATCCCCTTATGGACGGGTCACTGGGAGGAGACAAACATACAACTTTCCTCTAGTTCTTAAATGCTTCCTCCTACCCCCTCCCACTATCATGATCCCAGTTCTACCTTATAAAACCAGCTAGACCAGAGAATGTACACTGGTAGAGATAAGAACTGGATGCACAGGTAATCCATGACAAATGATCCTTTGGGGACAAGTGGTGATAGTGGAGATACCAGGAGGGGAGAAGGAAGGTGGGGTAGAAAGGGGTAACCAATTATAAGATTCTACACATAACCCCCTTCCTGGGGGATGGACAACATAAAAGTGGGTGAAGGGAAATGTCGGACAGTGCAATACATGACAAAATAATAATAACTTATAAATTAGCAAAGATTCGTGAGGGAATCCTTGGTAGCGAGAAGGAATGGAGAAAATGAGGTGCTGGTTTCATGGACTCAAGAGGAAAGCAACTTTCTTGAGAATGCTGAGGCTAACAAATGTACAAATGTGCTTGACACAATGGATGTATGTAGGGATTGTGATAAGAGTTGTAGGAGCCTCCAATAAAATGGTAAAAAAGAGAAAATAATAGTAGCCATGTTGATTCTCTGATGAGGAAAATACTAGCATAATTGCTACTACCCTATGACCTACAGTTAGAAACCACCAGGCACTCCTCATGAGAGAGATGAGACTTTCTACTCTTCTACATAGTTACAGTCTCTGAAACCTATAGGGGTAGTTCTCCACTGAATTATAATGTCCCTGTGAATCGAGATGGACTCCACGGCAGTGCATTTTATAGCAAAAGTAACTTTTCAAAATGATTTTAATCATGATTTTAATATGACTAAAAGCAGACCAGGTCTGATAGCGCACACACACACACACACACACACACACCAACATGATCCTATCAAGTATATGCAGACTCATAGCAAACCTACTGGAGAGAGCAGAGCTACACCTGTGTGTTTTCAAGTCTTTATCTCTTCATGGTGAAGGAAATCCCCCAGGACCATATAATTTAAGGAAGAACTAAAATCAAAGTAACTGTGTTCGTCCGAGTAAACTAGAGAAACAATTCATAGACATGCATATGGACATAAGGGTACGGTTTATATACAAGAGGAATGGGACACTGAGAAAGCATCTCAATCCAGTGCAGTTCAAAGTCATAAGTCCGATATTAACCCATATGCCCAATACCAGTCTATGACATCTCCTTCCAACTCATGAAGTCACAGGTCAGTGGGTGCAGAGTCCTGGCGCTGGCAGGGGTCTCCACATGGCTCCTCACTCCCAGGGCTCAGGGTCCATCAACAACATCCAGTGGTGGTAGAAGCAACTCAGCACTGTCAGGGTTCTCCACATGGCTTTGCCAGCTTCAGAGGTCTTGATCCATCAAGGTAAGACTGTGTGGCCTCTCCTCTGGCTCCTTCAGCAACTTGGACGCTGCCGTCTTTTCTTTTCTGTGACTCATCATCTCTCAGACTTACTCCCAACAACTGGGGAGATAGCTCCTCATCTCCATGAGGGAAATATCATGGGATTGCCCAGAAGTCTCAAGAGAAAGCCATGCCTACATGAAGACCTCCTTGGCTATTCAATGGCAATCTCCCAATTAACAGGCTAGACTCCACCCCTACATCTCAATCATAAAATTAACATAAGCATATGACTGCCACAGTAACTTTTCCACTTAATCCTAGAACTGTATATTGCAAGACTTGTAGAAGAAATTTAAGTTTCTTTCAACCATATCTTGAGCAAAAGGTATGCATTTAAGAGTAAGGATCAAGAACCTAATAGACTAAAAAACACCTGGGTGTGAACTTGAAAACAACCAAAGTTTTGGTAATAATTTGATAAGCAATATAGTTTCTCTTCACAGAGTAACTGTCCCTGTTAATACTGTTAGTACCTGGTCTATCTCCATTCTTGGTCTATCCAATGCCATTTAGTGGAATCCAACTCATAGTGCCCTTGTAGAATAGAGAGGGAAATGTTTTGTTTTTTTTTCAATTTCTTAGTCTGATAGATAATTTGGGTATAGAGAACCTCACCAGTCAAATCTACCACATCCAAGTAATATTTATGAAATGTTGTCAGGCATTGTAAGTCACTCAAATACTTTAAAAAAAATAACCCTCATCTAAGCAATTGTCTATTTTCTCTCCACACTTTCAACCACTAAGAATGTAGCCTTGACTGATGATGCCATGAGATTATGTTCATTATATAGATGGGTTAGTTTCGAAATGTTATAACATTGGCTAAATGAATGATCCTATCAATATAATTATCATATGCCTCATGGGTAAGATTTATAATATTCCTGAATAAAAGAATAATGGATGGATTTTGAGCTTGCTCTTAATTGTAGCCCTAATCTCAGGAATTCAATGCCTGCCCTAGGGCTGAGCCCCAGTGGGGTAGTGGTTGTGCGCGGGACTGCGGCCCACTGGGATGAAGGTTCAATTCCAGCAGTGGGGCTGGGCCTCCTACTCCCACCACCAGAGAGCATGATGCACCCCCAAAAAAACAAAACAAAAAACAATACCTGCCCTAATGAAGGCATCACTGAAGACATAGCAAAGTATTCTGAAGAAAATAGGTGATACGTAGCTATCAAAAAGAACTGTGTTTGGGACCTTGAAAGGCTTGTCTTGAAACAAGCAACCATCTAAATGAGATGGCAGTTAAGTCCACACAGAGAAACACACAAGTGAGTGTGATTCAAGGGTAGTAAATAGTAAAATCCAAGACTAGAGGAGTAACTTGCATTAGAGCTAAATTCTGAGCACCCAGTTTTCAGAAGGATAAGGACAACAGTGATGGACCCAAGTCTATTTGCAGCATCCCCTCTTGGATTAAGCCTCTAGTGAATCCTCTTCTGACTATTGACCAAGGATGTGAGTAATTTTGTAAACAGAGCTAATTGGAAATTGAATTGATACAGATGTATAGTTAGAAGCCCTCAATTTTCTCCAACTCATAATACCCTATAGACGGCAAAACAACATGCTGCCCAACCCATGGCTATCCCCACAGTTGTACTTATGTTCAAGTCTGTTGTGTCCACAATGGCAATCCATCTTACCAATGGCTTTGCCTCGCTACTCTATCAAGCGCCATGCTCTTCTCTGAGGACTGGCCTCTCCTGAAAATATGTCCCAGTATGTGGGGCTGGGGGTGGGGGAGGTCTTGCCTTTCTTGCCTCCAGGTTGCATTCTAGCTGTACTTCTTCCAAGACAGATTTGTTTCTTCTTTTGGCAGACCTAAGTGCTTTCAATATTCTTCCTCAGTGCCATAATTCAACTGCAGTGATTATTCGTTCATCTTCCTTATTCAATATCCAATGTTCACATACATATGGCACAAAGATATCTTGTCTATAGTCAGTTGTAACTCAGTACACAAAGTAACAGCTTTGCTTTTCAACACTTTAAAGACATATT
>PVJH01038572.1:5193-17182 GCA_004026705.1 Nesogale talazaci | reverse complement strand
TATTGGGGCTGAGCCCCGGTGGCGTAGTGGTTGTGCGCGGGACTGTGGCCCACTGGGACGGAGGTTCAATTCCAGCAGTGGGGCTGGGCCTCCTACTCCCACCACCGGAGAGCAGTGATGCCCCCAAAAACAAAACAAAACAAAACAAAAAAACCTGTAATATTGGGCTGAGCCCCGGTAGCGTAGTGGTTGAGTGTGGGACTGCGGCCCACTGGCTTGGCGGTTCAAATCCCGCAGCAGCAAGATTGAGCCTTCCACTTCTACCAGAGGGCAGTGATGCCTAAAAAAAAAAACAACAAAAAAAAACACAAAAACCTGTAATATTGATGAAACATATTCCTTTAGTTCCTTAATGCTTCCTCCCCCCCTACTATCATGATCTTAATTCTACCTTACAAATCTGGCTAGACCAGAAGATGTGCACTGGTACAGATCAGAGCTGGAAACAGAGAATCCAGAACAGATAACTCCTTAGGAGCGTAGAGATCCCAGGAGGGGAAGGAGAAGGTGAGGGAGAAAGGGGACATCCATCACAATAGTCTACATATAACCCCCTCCCTCATGGACAGACAACGGAAAAGTGGGTGAACGAAGACACCAGACAGTGGAAGTCATGAAAAAACAATATTTTATAAATTATCAGGGGCTTGGGAGGGGGGGGGAATGGGGAGCTAATCCCAGGGGCTCAAGTAAAAAGAAAATGTTTTGAGATTGATGATGGCAACACGTCTGTCTTGGAAGAAATAGAGTCAGACTGTTTCCTAAGAGTGAAGGTGGGAAGGCAGAGGGGCTTGATCTGAGAAGGCTGCTGGCACCATGAGCCTTCTCAAAAAACCCAAGAGCTAGAGGAGGAGGAGCTGCAGAAGCGAGGGGAGCAGGAGGACCCGGGCCCGTCTCCGTGCTCACGCAGTCCGTCAAGAACAAGGCCCAGGTGCCCTTCAACTGTCGCAACAAGAAGCTTCTGGGTCGCGTGAAGGCCTTTGACAGGCACTGCAACATGGTGCTGGAGAACGTGAAGATGTGGACCGAGGTCCCAAGAGCTGCAAGGGCAAGGAGACTACTCCATCCGAGCTGCTCCTGCGCCCCGACTCCGCCTTCATCACGGTGCTGCGGGACCCACCCACTCACCGCTGGCAAGTAGGGCCGCCCCACCCCGCCAAGCAGCCCCCCCTGCGGCTCCAGAAGCATCAATGTCGAGTATTGTTGCTAAAAAAGAAGTCAAGGTGAGACTTGGTTTCATGTATGTTATCAGGAGAGATCGGTCTCTACTTGGTAGAGAGGCGGTGAAAAAGAGGGAGACCCTCCAGCAGATGGATTGCACAGTGGGTGCCATCAGGGACGCAAGTCTAACCACAGTCATGAGAGTGGCATGGGACCAAGCAGTGGTTCCATCAGCTGTCCCACCTCACGATGTGCGGAGACAAATGATGGCACATCATCACCCCCACCTCCAGCCCCACATGGATTCTGAAAGCATAAGACTGGCTTGGTTTACACCTTATGTGGTTCCTGACCATGGCAAGGACATACAGAACAGTAGTAACAGTAGTTCCTATTTTCTTTCTTTTTGACAGTTTTATTAGACCAGGAGCTCTTTAGAAGAAAATATAATACGTAAACAATTAGCCAGACTGGGAGCCCTGATGGCATATGGCTTATCCTCTGGGCTGCAACCTGTAAGATGCACAGTCAAAAACCACCAGCCACTTTGAGGGGGGAAGAGAGGAATTCCTGTTCCCGTGAATTGCTACAGTCTTGCAACCTCGCAGGGCTAGTTCTCCTATCCCATAGGGTCCCTATAAGTCCACGTCGACTATGGCAGCGAGTTTGTTGTTATTGTAGACACATCAGGAGAAAACCAGAGAAGATAAAAATGGCCAATTTCAATTTTGGGAGAAGACAATGAAGGCTGGAGAGGGTAGGGAGCACTCAGCCTGATCGTGAAGGCACAACTTATTTTTTGAGGTGATTTAACCATGGGGGATGGGCGATGCTCTAAGAATGATGTGGTGCTGATGGTACAACTCCCCTTGATGTGATTGCATGAGTCAGTTGTATGACATGTAAATTGTGTACCAATAAAAATGTTGAGAAATTACCAGTACCAGAATGAGGGAGGTGTCTACAGATCCTAAAGACAACAAAATAAAAATATGCGACTATTTATTATAAGCAATTTTATATCCACAAATTCAGCAACTTCGAGTTAGTCTGGGAAGACTAGACAAACAGATTTATGGAGCCTCACAGAGGTAAAGGAAAGAGCTTTAGATACAAGAGCAGTTGAATAGTGAGGAAACATCCAAGCCCAGTCCAGATCAAGTCCACATGTCTGATACCAGTCTGTAAAGTGCTTTCAGACTCATGAAACACATGTACTAACTCTGGATGCAGGAAGATCACAGGCTAGTGGGTGCAAAGTCTTGTGGATCGAGTGGCAGTAGAAGCATCTCCACGCTGGCAGGGGTCTCCACGTGGCTTCTCCAGTTCCCATGGCACGGGGTCTATCATTGTAGTGTCATGTGTCTTGTCAGTAGAGCGTCTCTCTGAGACTGACTAGAGACAGAGAGTCTCTCCCACCTCCAAAGAGGAAATAGGAGGAGTTCCCAGAATCCTCAGGGGAAGGTCATGTCTACACAGAGGCCTCATTGGCCTCTAGACTCAATCGACAGACTAGACTCTACCCCTTCACTCTTAATCCTCCCAAGTCCCAAACTGACACCAGATTATGTAACTATCACAAACCTCAACAAATGGACATATTCTCTAAAAGATAAAATCATGAGTTCATTAAAAAAAAAACCCTCAAAAATCTAACTGAGCCCATATTTATTAAATAAATAAATGTTTAGTTTAAACTTTCCCTCGAAGAAAACCCCAAGCTTGAACTATTTCACTGAGGAACCAAATAATAATATGAATTCCATTCAAAACTTACCAGAAAATTACAGAGGAAAATAGAAAAATATTTGGGAATGAAGATGGCAACATGTGTACAAATATGCTTGATACAAATGATGTACTGAATGTTATAAGAGCTGTAAGAGCCCCAATAAAATTATTGAGAGAAAAAAAGAAAATTACAGAGGAGGGAAAATTCTTAAGCCATGAGGTCAACATTTCCCTGATATGAGATCCCAACAAGAAAGTACAAGGGAACTAGAGAGAAATACATCTCACGAATGAATATAGATTTATTAATTCTTAAAAACATGCTTGCAAATCAAATGCAACATATATAAAGGGTACTACTTTATGACTAATGCATCAGTTTAGGTACGAAAGACTGGTTTCACATTGACGAGCCATCAGTTTAATTCACAATAGTAATTGACTTGAGTAACACCACAGGGGGAAAAAAGTATTTGACAGAATTCATCATTAAACTAATGACACTACAAGAGAATTACCTTATGCCCAGGGAATGACTTATAATGTTCATTATCATAAAATGATAATCATGTCTTTAAAATGGACCAGAGAAATACATAAACCTTAGATGTGTGAGTGGATTTGGAGCTCATGGTTAATTCTAGCCCTGATCAATGAACAATTAGTTCTTGTGACATGTCCATTCCCAATATTCACCCTCGTGAAGAGATCATTGGAGATGGGGGGTGGTGAAGGAAGAATCCAGAGGGTGCTCAGCTCTCAGAAAGAATCGTGCCAGGGGTCTTAAAGGCTTGTCTTTAAGCAAGCAGCCATCTAAGTGGGGCATCATGCCAGCCTTTATGGTCCAAGGACTATAAACAATAAAAGAAAAAGCTGAAGAAGGTTATGGTGTCAGAGCTTAAATGATGAATTCTCTGCTTGCAGAAGGCTGTGGGTGACAGTGGAATGTTGGTTGACACTTCTGACCGTAGTCCAGGGTTATGAATAGTCTTGTCATCAGATAAGGAACATCGTGAAGCTGAAAATGTCAGATGTAGTAAGGTTAAAATGTAACACCTTACCATTTGATCTCCCTTGTGACTCATTTATTGGGGGCTTATACAACCCTTATCACAATCCATACCTCCATCCATCGTGTTAAGCACATTTGTATATCTGCTGCCATCATCAGTCTCAAAACATTTGCTTTCTGCTTGAGCCCTTGGTATCAGTGCCTCATTTTCTCCCTCCCTCCCTGCTCCCCCAATATTTGATTCATGTCAAAGTTGTTTCCACTTTTAGTATTTTCTGCTTTCTTTTTGATTGAGGTTTTTCTGTTCTGTGTGCTTTTTCTGCATGTGGAATGCAGCATAAGTGAGGTCTATGGAGACAGGAAGTGGATTACTGATTACTAAGGGGCATGTCAGGGGAAGTTGGGAAGAAGAGGAGCGGACCATGAGTACGAGAAGAAAATGTTCTGAAATTGATTGTGCAGGCTGAGCCCTGGTGGCGTAAATGGTTGAGTGCGGAACTGCAGCCTGCAGGCTTGGCAGTTCAAATCCAGTGGCAGTTGGGTAGCGCCCACGACCACCAGAGGCAGTGATACCCACACACACAAAAAAAAAAAAAAAAGAAGAAGAAGAAATTGATTGTGGCAATGATGGCCCAACTCTTCTTCATATGATCGAAAGATTAAAATGTAGAATATGTGAAGTAGATACCAGTACTTTTTTTTTTAATCAAAGGAAAAAAACCCATTTGGACAAGCAGGCATAGAAGAAAGCTTCTTCAATATGATTAAGGGTATCCATGAAAAATCTAAAGTTTATGTCATCTGAAAGCAAACAATTCTGTTAGGACAGGCTGTTTAGAGAAGCAAATTCAGTGGCAGTCATATATGTCTAAGAAAGAGCTTTATATCAAGAGGCAATTATATATGAATAAAGCATCCCAGCCCAATCCAGCTCAAGTCCCTAATTAGGAAGCAGGCCAGGGCCCTCTTCAGACTCACGTCTCGGCAGGCTGATGATGCAGAAAAGTGGAAGCAGGTTGCAGGGAGGCCACAGGCCATTGGGTGCAGAACCCTGTAAGCCCAAGGCCTGTGGAAAGATGGCGGGGTGCTGACGGCTCTCCGGGTTGGGCGGCCCACGTGGGGGCCACCCCTGGAGGCAGGCAGAGTCCCAGCAGGCAGGAAGGCAAGGGGGCAGAGCGAGAAGCTGTTCCCAAGTCCATCACTCTTACATGAGAAGGTTTATAACATCAAGGAGGTATCATCAGGCTGCCACCCAAATGAAGGTTGGGCCCCACCCCTACCCTTTCCCAGGAGTGGCTAGTTGACATCATCCTTAGCCATCACAATAAACTCACACCAACGAGCTGACTTGACCCATAGTGAATCTTTTAAGACAGAATAGACCTGTCCACCTGGGTTTTTGAGGCTGTAAATCTTTATGGAGGAAGAGAACTCCATCTTTCTTCTGTGGTGTGGTTGCTGGACTCAAACTGCTGATCTTGTGGTTATCAGCCCACTAATGCCAACAGGAGTCCTTAGAGAGCGTCCCTCTCTCGGTGAAATGAGCTCCTTTAGGTGACCTTGTGTCTTGGTGTTTGGGGACACACAAAAAATTACAGTATAACGAGAGATTTTTCTCCCAAAGCGCCCCAGTCTTCTACCTCACAGGGTTCGTTATTTCTGTCTTCGTTGATTGACATTTCCTGGGAGTTGTGATTTGACGTATTTTGCCTGGTCCTGGGCCACAGCCTGTTCTGTGACTGGTCTGCGCCTTGCAGGGGTTGGTCAATAGACCAAGCAAAGGAAGTGTCTGCGGCCGAGGGAGAGGAGATTGGCTCATTTGTGCACACCCCCTGCTGGGAGGGGCCGTGCCTTGAAATGGACAAGAAGGAAGAGCTAGATGCAGCAGCTGTGAGCATGGTTGTGAGTTCTGTGTGGCCATGGCGAAGGATGGATTTTTGGACGCTGAAGAGAAGGCGGGAGGCTGGTTTCTGGACTGGTTAACAGCCTGGAGAGTGGATGCATGTCTGATCTCCACTTCGCAGGGATCAGCCTTGGGTGATTGGGATTCCCATTATCCCTGTCCTGAAGTTCCCTGGTGAAGTTCGGTGATGGTGCCCCTCCTATTCTACAATACGTAATGATAATAACATGGGCAGCGTTTCCCATGGGCAATACTGCCCCTTGGGGGGTGCTGGGAAGATGGTGGGGCGGGGGCGGACTGCAAAACACCTGCATTTCACCCTGGATTATGGACTATAGTTCAAAAGTTGTTCACTGCCAGAGAGGGGCTGAGCACTTTTCTTCCCCCTGAAAGGGGGCGGGCGGGTAGGCTAAGTTAGTTTGAGAGCCTACGCTCTGAGGTTGGGAGCAAAACAAAGATGTGTGCTCCGGCTAATTCTGTCCAACATTGTTGTCAAGGTGCTTGGCAGTGCAACGAGCAGGAATCAGAGGATGGAAAAGGCAGGTAGGGATCACTTGTTTATTTGCAGGCAACATGCCTGCTCTGCAGAAAATCCTAAGGCTCTACGGAAACATACTAGGACTACTCAGTGAATATAGGAAGGTTGTAGCATACAAGAACAACATACAAAACAAATTATAGTCCATCTGGACGTAATATTCCTATTCGTATTTTTGTATCGGTTAAAAGGCAACTGGAAGTTGAAAGACAGAAATACTATCCAATGGCATGAAAATACTAAATCCTTAGAAATAGATCCCACAAAAGATGTGCAGGATCTATATTATAGATTGAATTATGCGCAGTCTCCCCAACCCTGACACCCCCCCCCCAAAAAAAAAAAAAAGAAAAGATATGTTGAAGACCTAAGTCAGTTTCTGTGCATATGAATGTTTGGGTGAAATTGGGCCTTTCCTTGAATATATTGTCAGTTAAGTCATATTGGGCATGACTAATTCCTTCTAAAGGGAGAACAGACATGGAGAGCCACACAGGGGGAAGACACCATGTGACAGTGGGGGCAGACAGAGCTATAAGTAGCAAATGGAGACACAGAATTGCCAGCAGTCACCAGAAGCTAGGAGAGTGGCATGTAATCGTCTTCCCTCAGGGCCCTCAGAAGACATCGACATGCCAGATATCTGGATCTAGAAAGGCAGCCTTCAAAACTGTGAGAAAGTCAATGTCGGCTTTTTCAATATCTGTTTGATATTTGATATGAAGATAACCTGCATCCTGGAAATTGTCGCACATGGTTGAGGGAAAGAGGACAGACAGAAATGGAGTGACATACCTGGCTCAAGGAATGGAAGAGTCCATTAGTCCATTAGTTCTTTCCAAGTGGGTCTATAAATTCAATCCAGGTATGATCCAAACCCCAGCAGGCCCTTTTTATTATCAAAGAATTTGACAAATGGGATCTTCAAATTCACCTGGAAATGCAAACGGCATAGGACAGCAAACTCAGCAGTGAAACAGAAGGGCTGGAAAGCAAATATTTTGAGAACAATGATGGCAAAAATGTACAAATGTGCTTGACACATGGGTGGATGTGTGGAGGGTGATAAAAGCTGTTAGAGCCCCCAATAAAATGATTTTTCAAAACGGGGGGGGGGGGCAAAGTTGGAGGCTCAATAAATTCTGGTTTGTTATAAAGTTTTTTTTTGTTTTGGGCATCACTGCTCCCTGGTGGTGGGAGTAGGAGGCCCAGCCCCACTGCTGGAATTGAACCTCCGTCCCAGTGGGCTGCAGTCCTGCGCACAACCAGTACGCCACCGGGGCTCAGCCCCTGTTATAAAGTTTTTATCAAGTTAGTATTACGATGGACAACTAGATCAATGAAACTGAATAGAGTCTAGCAACGGACCCTTTTATTCATGGATAATTGGCAAAAGGACAAAGGTAATCAGCGGAGAAGATAGCCTCTGTAATAAAATAGTGTGGAAATAAGTAGATGCCCAGGCCAAAGGAAATAACAAAACTATGGTAGTTACATAATCTGGTGTCAACTTGCCAAGGGGTGGAGTCTAGCCTGTCACTCAGGTCACACCAGCTGGATGACCTCATCTGGAGGTGCTAAAGAGATTAATAGCTCACTGGAGGCCAGAGACACACAGACTTTCTGCTTCATATTCCTGGTGACGAGACACGTGGAGCTACGCTAGAGTCTTGGAGGAGTCACATGAAGACCTACACCAGCTCTGAGATGCTTACACTGCCACTGGATCCACAAGACTTCCCACCCACTGGCTTGGCCTGTAATCTTCCTACATTCGGCATCATTGCATGCGTGTCATGAGTTTGAAGAGAAATTTATGGATTGGCATTGGACATAGGGGCTAATATCGAACCTATGGTCTCGAGCTGGACTGGGCTGAAATGTTTTCTCAATATTCTATTGCTCTGGTACATAAAGCTCTTTCTTGCACACATGAGTGCCCATGGATTTGTTTCTCTAGTCTACGTAGACTAACACAAAAACCAAACCCCAAATCAAGAAGCTTCACAGCTTCACACCATACAGAAAAATTGACTTAGCATGGATGATGACCCTCATCCTTAGATAGGACACCAAAAACACGACCCACCTGAGAAAAAAACAAACGGGACTTGATCAAAATCAAGAACTCATCTCTGATAGACACCATTAAGAGATAAGAAGCAGCCCAGGCTGAAGAAATGACATTTAAAAACAATACTATCTGATAAAAAAACTTGGATCTAAAATATATAAGCATTCTTAAAATGCACCAAGAGGGCTGAGGTCCGGTGGCGTAAGTGGTTGAATGCGGTACTGAGGCCCGCGGGCTTGGCGGTTTAAATCCAGTGGCGGCTCTCAGGAGCAGCGCTGGGTAGCGCCCAGACCACTAGAGGCAGTGATGCCCAAAAAACAAATAAACAAACAAAAAACACAACAATAAAGAAAACAAAGAACATTTCAAAGATCAGCAAGACGATTCTGACACTTCATAGCAAGAGGGTGTCCAGAAGGCACAACAACCTCTCAAAACCACAGGGGATATAGAAATTTTATTTATATTTGCAAAGTCAGTTGCCTGTGAGTTGATTTGATGTATGAGGGCCCCAGGAGTGTCAGGGAAGAACTAGGGGCCCGAGTGTTGTCAATGGTTACTGGTCAGAAGTAGAGTGATAGGGCAGCATCGGAAAAGTCTCAGGGGAGACTCAAATGATCAACTTTCCAATGAGCAGACAGCTACTTCCCCCCCCCCCCGGCCCCCATGCACCTCCAGGGGACTCCACAGACCTATCAGAAGGGCTAAAATCAAAACCGCTGTCCAAATGTGGTTGAGGATTTGCAGAGGGGGAAACATACATATACTGCAACGGCATCACCGCTTTGAATCGTAATTTGGCGCTTCATTTGTTACATATACATCTGAAATAGACCCGGCCATTCCGCGCAATCCAAGAGAAATGGAAGCATAGGCGCAAAGACTTGCGCTAAAACGGTTCATGGTCGCTTCATTCATAATAGCCACAAAGGGGAAAAAGCTCCATGTCTTCTGCGGGTGAACCGATCAACGCATTGTGGTACTTCTCCAGACGAAAATACTCATCAGCATTAAAGAGGAATACAATACTGACAACCACAAAATAATCATGCTGAATGGCAGAATCCATACATCGAGGGGGTCCATACTGTATGATTCCATTTACTTAGCATTTCAGAAAATGCAAATGAATGTACAGTAATAGAAAGAAGATGGGTGGTTGCCTGGAGAAGGCATGTGAGAGAGAGAGGGAGAGAGCGGGATGCAGGGAGGGGTTACCAAGGAGCAAGGGAACATTTTAGAGGGGTGGGGTGGGGGGGGAGGCAGGCTTTCTTACTTTCATCACGGTCTAGTTCCTTGCATGTACACATAGACACAAACCGTTCTGAACCCGCGCAGTCTTGCACTCTCAATTCACTGTCATTTAGTAGACGTCAACTCAGAGCAACCCAGGCAGACGGGGTCGACCTGCGCGCCAGGATTTCTCAGCCCCCTCAGGGTTCTGGTGTTGCCTCGGACCTTAATGCCTCACCCTGCAAAAGCATTGCCATCACGGTCGATTTCAAGTCAGATATTCATGGGGGGGGGGGGAGCCGTTCTGCCACAATGGGGACGGGAGGTTGCCGCCAGCAGCCTTGGGGTCGGCCGCCCCGTGATGCACCCAAGGGAGCCTGGGGGGTGGGGTGGGGGGCTTCCTAGATCTTACTGATGCTGCTGAAACACAGCTAGTGGGCACAGCCCGCGGCAGGGCGTGTGCGAGGCAGGGATTCCCACACCCAAGCGCGGGTTGATCGGGTGGTGGCTCCCCTTCCACTGATGAGAACAGTTTGGTGGTCACATGCCCACGACTCCTGGGTGACTCAGGAGTTTCCGGACCACGCTCCCTGGCTCTGAACTGATAGATGATCGATAGAGACGGATAGAGAGAGGGATGACAGGTAGATTAATAAATGAAAAAGACACGAGAAGGGGTGAGTTCTCACTTTCCTTAGCCAGAGCTTCGGAAAGCGTGGAGTAGGTCGTGCAAGTGGGTTTTGCCTCCTTGGGAGAAGCACGCACCGAGGTCGCTCTGGTGACCTCTGCCTCATGTCAAACCCAGCGGCTGTCCCCCGAGGGTCTTGCCCACCGAGCCCCACGCCTCCCGGGCTTCTGCGTCCTCTCCCTGGGCCGCGCAGCTTTTCGGAAGCCAGAAACTCCGACCGCCGAGCCCGGCGACATCCCCGGGCTCTCCCGCCCGTGACCGCTCCTGGGGAGCAAGGGCGGACCGGGCAGGGACCGGGGTCGCTGCGCACACACGCCCAGCCCCACGCCGCGGGGGGTTCCGGCCGCCCCGGGGCTGGCCCGCCCGCCCGTCCTCCTGCCGGCGTCTCGCGGCCACGTGCCGGCCCGCAGCCCCGGGGCCCCTCCCGCGCGGCTCCGCGGGGGCGTCGGGGGAGGCGGGCCCGGGGACGCTGGCGAAGGCGCTCCCGCGCGGCGCCCCCTGCCGGCGCCCTGCTCGCTCGCCCCGGATCCGGTGCCGGCGGTGCGGGGAGTCTGGCCGGAGAGGCGGCGGCGCGGCGGCGCGCGGGGCTTCGTGCGAGCGGGCGCGTCCTGCAGGGGTAGGTGGGCCGCGAGGACGCGGGCGGGGGCGACGCGCGCGCGCGCGCGCGGGCGGGGGTCGGGGGCGAGCCGGGGGGGGCCGCGCACGGAGGGTCTGCGCGGGGGCGGGGCGGGCGGGGGGCCCGGAGGGCGGGGTGCGCGCGCGCGGCGGCGGCGGCGGCGGCGGCGGCGGCGGCGGCGCGCGGCGGGCGCGAGTCATCAATTATGCAAGGACTCGGGCGGCGCGGGGGGCGGGCGCGGGGAGCGCTCCAAGATGGCGCCCACCGCAGTCCCGCCCGCCGCAGCCTCGGCGCCTCTGCAGTCCGGCCGCGCCTCCCGGGCCCCGCGCTAGGGCCGCCGCTGCCTCCCTCGCCGCAGCTGCCGTAAGTCACCCCAGAACCCCCGCCCAGGCGCCGCCGCTCGCCTGCTGCCTTCCCCTCCGCACCCCGGGACCCCTGAGCGCCTCTCACCCCTCTCCGGTCCGGGGCTTTGCCGCAGAGTGCGCGGCGGGGCTCCCGGGGCCACCGGGGTTCTGTCCTCCCCGTTTGGGGACAAGTGTTCGGAAGTCTTGCTTCCCCCTGCCTTGTTTATCGGCATCTCTTAAGGAGGACGTCGGACCACCCGCCCCATCCCGGGTCCACCCTCGCTCCCCTCGCCTTTGGACTGTGTTGAGGGGGCACGGCGCCCCTTGCGGGGTGCGCCCCCCACCCGGGCTGTGGAGGGGCCCCTGACCGGGCTGCATTGGGAAGGACAGCGCTGTCAGGATGTCCCTACAGCAGCCCCCGGCGCTACCCCCTCCCCCATGTCTTACTGCATCCTTCTCCCTCCTCCGGCTCCAAAAGGTGACCAACTGCAGAAACCAAGGGGCTCCTGGTTCTTTGGGCAGCCAGAACACCCCCTGCCCTTTACTCGGATGCGCCCGTCCCCTGCCCAACAGGGTGCTGAGGGGTGGGGGTGGGGGGGGCAGTGCTGGGGGCTTCCCCAGGACCTTCCCTCGTAGACTAGGATTCCTGCAGTGGGAAGCACAGCACTTTCAGAATACCCCCTTCCCCC
>PVJH01038571.1:0-17072 GCA_004026705.1 Nesogale talazaci | reverse complement strand
TTGCTACAGAGAGTTACATCTCAATAACTCCCGGGACAGTCTGACCCTGTCCTGCAGGTTTGCAATGGCAGTGAATAAGAGTGGGTGCACCTACAGAAGCTTTCTCCCGTGCATGGCGGGGTCACACTGCTGACCTTCCAGGCAGCTGCACTTCAGAATGCTTCATGGCTGCAGCACCAAGGCTCCTCCCCCAACCACCTGCTCATGGAAACCGGATGAGCCACAACCCACTGTGGGCAGGAGCGTTTGTGTGCCCCTGAGCACTTGGCCTCCAGGAATCGGGCCAGCACCCAGACAGCCAACAAAGACGGGGAAAGACCCAAGACGGAACAATCCACCGACGGGATGGACGGACGGCAGCATCGGCCCCAACACCAAGCTCCAACGGGGAAAAGGGGCGGGACAGAAGGATGGTGGAAGGACATGGACTGTGACCAAGAGGAACTGCAGCTCATGTCTCCAAACAAAATGTGTCTAAATCATTAAGGGGAAAACTGGATTGTCTCTGTGGACTCTTGCCAAGTCACACATTTTTTTTTTAAAGAGTGAGAGAGAAGATAGGAATGGCTCAGCCCTGAGCTGTTTCCTCATCAAGGGACAGCTGGCGCTGCGAAAGTGCTTGGTCACACGGCTGCAGGCGGTTCCAATGTCTAACTACCCTTTCTAGCTAGAATACTTCCAGAAAACAGGCACCATGTGAAGCACTTTGCAGACCTTGGTTCATTGGCTCCTCACCACAAGAAATATATATATATATATATGGCATCACTGCCATGGTGGGAGTAGGGAGCCTATCCTTGCTCCCTGAGAGTTGCTGCTGGATTCGAACTGTCAACCCTATGGGCCGCAGTCCCGCACACAACCACTAGGCCACCAGGGCTCAGCCCCACAAGAAGAGATACGTGTGTGTGTGTGTATATGTATATATGTGTATATATGTATATATATATATATATATATATATATATACTTGGCATCACTGCCTCTGGTGGGCACTACCCAGTGCTGTTCCTGAGAGCCACCGCTGGATTTGAACCACCAAGCCCGCAGGCCGCAGTCCCACACTCAACCACTGACACCACCAGGGCTCAGCCCAAGATGATATTTTTATACCTGTCTGATAACAAGAAAGCCAACTACCTTAAGTAACTTGCTTAACATCATGTAGCTAATACAGGGGATTGGCAAGGATTTAGAATCAGGCCGAGTTTCTTCTGAAACGGTGACCTCTATCGTCCTTGGGCCTGGATGGCCTTGCACTACTGTCTGTTCGCCTGGGAAAGGGGTAGCAATTCCTCCTCCCTTGGTTTGAGCGGACCCCAGTTGGCGTCGTGGTTGCACACTGTGCTGCTAACTGCAAGGTCAGGAGTTCTAAACCACCGGCAGCTTCACGGGTGAAAGATGGGACTTGCTACTCCCATAAAGCGTTGCTGTCTTAGAGGGAGGGGGCACTCGAACTGATGGAGATTTCGCCGTGGTTGGGGTAAGGGGATGGTTTTAAGACAGATGTGGTGCTGACTGTACAATTGCTCTCGAACAAGATTGAGGGATTGGGATATTCAATTGTATATGTAAATTGTGTGTCGATAAACATGATGGAAGGGAAAGAAAGAGTTACCATCTCAGAGATTCACATGGGCAGTGAGTGCCACCTTGTTCTTTACGGTCTCAGAGTTGCCATCAACTCCAGGGCGGGGAGTTTGGTTTGAGTACCTGAGATAGACCCCAGGGGGTGAGTCTTGATGCCCAGGCGGGGTTTTTAGTGCCCACTTCGATTGAGTACCAGACTAATTGGGTCCATGTGGTTCTTAATCTGATCTCAGTTTACCTAGCCACAGAGGACACCTTTTCTTTCTGCAAACCTGTGTGCGCCCTGCCCTCTAGTGGTTAGGGCCTTCACTGCAGCAGTGACATTGCATGTACCTACTTGACCTCTTTTCCCCTCCCTTGAAGATTGTCAAAGGCAGGCCTTTCTACTCCCCTAACAATTAGTTTTCCCACTATCCCGTGCCCCACCCTGAGGAGGAGAGCCCGGAACGGGACACCTGACACCCTGAGAGCTGTTACCCCAGATCACTTCGCGAGGAGAATCTGTTTCCCACTCACTGATGTGAGGAGCCCAGGTGGCAAGGTGGTTCCCTGCAGGGCTGTGACACGCAAAGTTTTCAGTTTGAAACCACTAGCCAGTCTGTGGGAGAAAGATGGGCGTTCTCTGTCTGGCACAGTCTCAGAGACCCCCAGGGGGCAGTTCTACCCTGTCCTACAGAGTGGCTATGACCTGGAATTAACTCAGTAGCACTGAGTTTGGTTTGGGGGTTTGGGGGGGGATTTTTTTTTTTTTGAGTTTTGAATGGAATTTCTTGCAATGCTGGATACTGGTATGAGGACATTGGCTCCCCCACCCCCCCACCCACCTGCCTCCAACTCCAGAGCACTGTTTTTCAAATGGCACGGTGTATTTCCGATTCCGTAGTCTGGGATGAGACCTAGGAATACGATATTGACAATCTACAGGCCATATCTTGAGAGGTAAAATTCTGTAGCAGGCTCTCTTAATTTCCCTCTCCCTCCTCCTGCAAAGGCCGCTGGGTGACGCAAACAGAAAGGTTGACTGATAAGGCCTGGTAAACTGCTCTTATAAGGCTGGGGTCATTGTTGAGTTGATGCTGGTTCACAGGGACTTCATGACAGAGCAGAACTGCTCCTCCCGTCCCGGGCTTGCAACTTTCCTGCCTGTCATTTTCACCGACACAGATGGCCAGATCTTATTCTTCAAAAAGGATTGCATGCAGCCCCCATTTCCCCTATCCATGGCTTTAGAGTTCCTCTCTCTACACAGAGCTCCCCCTGGATTTTAACATACACACCCTTAGGCTTTGGGAAATCTGGGATCAAATTAGCAATGCCCCCTTTTCTGCCAGCCTCAATATTGGGTTTCCTGGATGTCATAGCTTGGTCAGAGGGAAGGCGGCTGCAGCTGCTCTGGCCTGGCCAGCTTTCATCCCCTGCTGAGTGAGGTCAGCTCTTGCTGATTGGGCAGGGACAGAGGGAAGGAGGCTACCATTTACTGCAGGCCATGTGGGCCAAGGTGACAAGTACAGCGCTGGGGATATTCACACAGAAGCATTGTTCATCCTTGCAACAGACAGGGAATGTATTAGGCATTATTATAAGGAGAACATGTAGGTTGAGAAAGGTTATCTATCTTTTGGGGGTTTTTTTGGGCATCACTGCCCTCAGGTGGTAGGAGTAGGAGGCCCAGCCTTTGCTCTGTAGAGCTGGAATCGAACCTCCATCCCAGTGGGTCGCAGTCCCTCGTATAACCACTACGCCGCCGGGGCTCAGCCCTAGGTTATCTATCTTTAAAAGCTCAACACCGCGATTTGAATCCAGGTTTGTCAAAATCCGGGGTTCTCAACTAAGGGTGGGGGTGGGGTGGGCATTTGGCTCCCAGGGGACTTTGGGCAGCATCTGGAGGTGGTTTAGATCAGCCTGGCTGGGACGAGGGGTTGCAACTGGCATCTACTGGGTGGAGGTCAGGGATACTGCTACAATACAGGGCGCCCCCACACCAAAATTTTGTCAAGTGCAAAATGTGTCCATGGTGATGCGGGTGAGAAACCTGGAACTCAAGCCTGTGTGTCTCCTCCCCACCCCTCTCCGCCTCTGGAATGGGAGGGTGGACACAGCAAAGGGCTCAGCCAAAGGGCCTGGGGTGGGGAGGGGAGGGGACTTCTCCGCTGGGCTCTAGGAGCCCAGGCAGCTGGTGAGGCTTCCCTTTCTTCCAAGCTTGGCCAGGGCCCTCTTCAGTTTCCCCCAACCTTGCCAAGTCAGCGCTGGGACTCACACTAAGATTGTCCTGGTGTAACCCTGACTCCCAGCCCGGGACTGGAACCACGTGTTCACCTAGGTCTTCCTCCTACTGAACTTCCTAGTCAAAGTCCCTGTTTCCAGGGACCAGTGTCTCCCACCCGAAGACCATGGAATCCCCATGTTAGCCAGCACCCTTTCAGGGGGTGGAGGTAGAGATGTGGGCCCAAGAGGCCTCCCCGAAAGTAAAAACAAACCAAAAAAAGGGGCAGCCAAGGCCGAGTGGGTTCTGACAACAGATACAAATGAATAAAAAGACAAAGCCAGGGGACTTCCCTGTAGCAGGCCTGTCTGAAGAGGGCCAAAGGGGGCAGCCGGTCGGGGAGCAGGCTGGGGTTCCAGGGCATGCTTTCCACAGTCATCCTTCTCGCCCAACACTTGGCCACCGGCTTCATGCACTGTGAGCCACCAGTCCCGGCCTCTGCACCTCCCCATACTGGCCTCCGCACCAGACCAGGGCGGGCGGGCCAGAGTCCACAGTGCCAACAGGAAATACCTCTCCTTCCCAGACCAGAACCTTTGAGGTTCTAAGAAGCAGTTGGGGAGGGAAAGGGCGGGGGGGATAATCATCGAGCCCCTTCTACTTCGGAATCCATCTCCGTCCGCCCTCACCACTGGAGATGGGGGGTGGGGTGGGGGGCGGGGGCGGGATGAAAGGGTGGAGGGGAGGGGGCAGGCGGCAGAGCGGACAGGCAGGCCAGGAGGAGGATGTGGTAACAGCTGATTCGTCCCCTGAGGTCACACTTTCCAACAATCAGCTGTTACTGGGGCGGGCGGCAGGAAGTTCCCTTAAAGGCACCACGTTCCCGGAATTCTGGAGCGCCCAAGAGCCGTGGGTGAGGCTCGCGTTTAAGCCCGAGCGAGGGAGCACGCGCGCTCCGGCCCCGTCACGCGGACAGCCAATTCCGAGCTTAAGGAAAAACCGGGGCCCCGGCGCCGCAGACGCCCCCTGGACAGTAGTGGGGGCGGGAAAAGAGGAGCGGGCCTTTGAGTCGCCCCTTGAAGCAAGCAGTTCAGCTTTTGCTAAGTCATTGGGTTCCTTTCGGTTGGGGCCCATCCCCCGCCCTTCGAGGCTCTGATTGGCCCCTGGGGAAGGTGCACCCTTCTTATTGGTCTCCACCTTCGCAATCACTTCCCTAAGTAGGCCTGAGTCAGTGAAACGTTTCTGGAGGGCTGGCCCAAATTGGGGAGGGGGGGGGGTGCCCTGTGAGCGGAAGGGTGGAGTTGGCACGGTTCATGCCCATGCCCCTAAGTCTCCCCTCTTCCCTCAAGTGCGGGCTGTGTTATATATTTTGAGACTTTGGGTTCTTTTGCGTCCGGAACGAGACATGACGAACGAGAAAGGCTCTCTCTCCAGTGAGAGCTGGGCGACTTGGACCTGCCTTCCCTTCTCCCACAGCCCTTGGGAGTCCTCGCCAACGCAGCTGATTTCCACCTGAAGCTCTGTCCATTCTTGCAGCTCCTCCTGCTTCCTAAGGAGGCCTGCGAGTCAGTCTTGGGGTCGTTTTCAAAGAGGCACTCGGCTTCAGAAAAGAGCTGTAGCCCTTTAAGGACTTCGCCGGGATGAATTCCGAGCTCAGTTTAAAAATGCCAACTCACAGAGCGCGCTGAATTCTGGGAACGAGGTGCTCAGCCCGAGAACTACGTTAACTAGGATGCCTTGCAAGTACCCACGCCTTTACTTCCTTCTGCTCTTCAGGACCGGTTTGACGTAGTGCGCTTCAAAGCGAGTAGCTTAGAAGGAAGGCTGAGCCACACCTTTTCGCCTATTGGTCAGATCCTGGGTTGGTGGGCGTGGCTCGAGGTAACTCCACTTAACGACTGGTCGGCCTCCCTGCCAATCAGACTGTATGGCCGGAGAGGCGGGACGAAACCAAAGTGCTGGAGGCCCCCATGTGGGTGTGGTCACGTTGGCCAGCAGTGGGCGGTGATTGGCCCGGGGCGGTGCAATCTCAGCTCGTGCGTCACCACGCCGCCAGCTGATCGGAGCCTGGAGCCGGTGTGTGCGGGGCTCTGGGAAGAGACAGCGCCGCCGACCGTGGGGAGCGGACGCGTTGATTTGCTCCCCTAACCTCAGCACCCCCCCACCCTACCCAGCACCAGGTGGGTGTGAGGTGAGGACCCGGCCGCACTCGGGGAACTGCGGTTACTGGGTGGTGAGGGAAAGTTGGGTCCTGGCGGCCACACCCTGCCCTTCCGGGGGAGGGGAGAGGGGGCTGCGGGCTGCGGGGGGTGGGGGGGCGGCGGCTGGGACACTCTGGGGAGAGGGACTTGGGCTGGCTGGAGTAGAGTGTCAGGAGGCTGAATCGAAAGAGTCGTGACCTGAGCCTTAGTGGGCGGTCTGGCCGAGTAGCTGGAAAGAAACCCAGGGCCAGGAGGGCTGGGGGCGGCTAACCCCGACGTGCTCTGGCTTCGGGATTCGGCCGCCCATCCTGGGAGGACGTGGCCCCGGCGGGTGGGGGAGGTGCTTGGCCTCTCCTGGCACTCACTGGGCCATGGCCAGTTCTGCGCCCTGGCAGGGAAGGGGTCGCTGGGCGGGCCAGCCCCTCCTCTCGTTCCCTCCAGGGGGTGTTATGTAAGGGGGGAGGGGAGAGGAGTAGGGGGTGGTGGTGCGGGGGCCTTATGCAACCCAAAGGTTAGGGTTTCATAGCGGCTGGGTGGGGGGAGGGCAGGAAGAGGGCCTGAAACTCTAACCCCCTATCCCCAGCCTGACTGGCCGCCTTGGGCAGGGAGAAGGTCACCTCTGCACCTCCCCCCAGCCTGTTCGGTGGTGGGGCCCCTAGGCCAGGCCTGGCCTTGACCGCCAATGGAGCCGGCCGGCTGGGTGGGGCGCCTGGGTTAGTCATCGCTGGGCTCCCACTCTCCACCCCCCCTCTCGGCCAACTCTTGGCCCCTCCCCGTGGCCTCCAGCTAGGCTACCCCCCACCCCTTCCCTCCAGTCTCTTAACTTCTTTGGCCTGTCATCCTGGCTGTCAGACTGGGTGAGGGGCTGTCAGGATGCCAGCGGACTGAGGTAGCCGCTGGTTAGAGGGTCAGTCCTCTGGACCCACCCCGCCCTGCACCCAAGGGCACCTGCTTGGCACAGCCTCTTAACAGCCATCGAGTCCTGTGGACTGGACAGAGCAGTCTCCGACAGGGGAACTGGGCAGTCAGCGGGACGCCTTAGGTGAGGCAGGTACTACGAAGTTCAACCCGCCCAAGAGGGTTTTGGGATTTGGAAATCCCCACCCCACCCCACCCCAATTCTTCCTCCAAGTGTAAAGTCTAGGGATCCCAAGGCTGGACCACGTTGGCCCCTCACTCTGGCCTGGGCCAGGCCCTTGGACTGAGTGTCAGTCAGCCTAGACCCGCCCTCCTGAGCTCCCAGCCCTCAAGTCTGCCACGCCCCCAACCCCCTCCCTGGGCCATGCTGCAGGGCCTGGTTTTTCCTGCTGATTCACGCGTTGGAACTGTGGGGGCGGGGCTTGGAACTTGGAACAAAGTTCAGACGTGGAGGGGCCGGCAGACAGCCTGGAATTCATACCAGATGTACCCGGAATGCGCAAGCGGAATGCCTGGCATCTGAGAGTCCTGGGGAAGCTGCCCAGCCACCCTGCCCATGCCTCCCTTCCCTCTAGCCCTGGTTCCCCCATCCCCTCCCTCACAGCCCCCAGGGGGAGTCTCTAGACCTTCTTCCAAACCTTAGACCTCCTCCCTTCCTCCCTCTTCCCCAGATCAAGGCCTCTAAAAAGCTCCTTCCAGCGGAAGTCCTCAGGCACAAGGCAGCTGGTCTAGTCACTAAACTGGCATTTCTGGGCCTGAGGTATAAATTTTCACCGAGTGCCCAGGCACTGTTGGGTCCCAGACCCTGTCCCCTCTGGCCAAGAACTCTGAGGAAAATTGCCAGGGCAGTGAGGCCATCGCTCCATTAGGAGTCTCTCGTGCCCAGTTCTGGGAGGAGGAACGGGGGAAAGAGGTTTAAAACGACCTCTTTCCCTCAAGAGCCACAGCTTCCACCTGCCCAGGTCAGAGCCAAAGGCCCTTCATTGGGATTCATGGAGCTGCTGTAAGGGTGGGCTTTTCTGGCCAGGTGGGCCCCTTCCTTTGCTGTGGTCCTGCTCATTTGTCTTCCCGGTCCCTCCAGGAGCCTGCCCTCCCGCATTCTCATCTGGCTGAGCCGCAGCAGTTCTTCAGTGGCAAGCTTTATGTCCTGACGCAGCTAAAGCTGCCAGTTGAAGAACTGTTGCCCTCTGCCCTTGGCTTCAAAGAGGAGGAGGAAGAAGAGGAAGAGGAGCTGCTGTCCCACCATCTGGAGGGTGACAGGACAGGAGCTGGAACTGAGAAGGTCTGAGCAGCAGGAGGGGTGAGGGAGGGAATCCTACCCAGCTGGACAGCCTTACTCTACCTGGGCCTCAGAACGACATGAGATTAGCCCCTGGATTGTAGATAACCAACCAAGGTTAGCTGAGAGAGAAGACATCTGTCCACTCCTCCACTCACATCTTCTCCCTGGCTCTCCTTCTTTATGCCCCCTTCATGTCCCCTCTGAACGTTCTTCATGAGGGCCAAAGCCACGAGTCCACTGAAGAAGGAAAAAAAAAAAAAGATTCTGAAACTCCTCCCTCTCCCTGTAGATGCACCCACAGGAGATTCAGAGGGGCTTATCAATATCTGGACCCTTCAAACTCCTGCCTAAGCTACTTTATCTCTGAAGGAGGGATCACCTAGGATGGGCATGAGTGGGAGCATCAGAAGCTGAGTTGAGCAGACTCAGAGCCTGGGTGCTAGAATAAAATAGCTTGGCATGTAAACGATTGTCTCTCCCTGCTGCCTGCCACAGAGCAAGGACCACAATTCTAGATGGGGTTCCTTCCACACAAGTTGCTCCTGCCCTGTTTCTTCCCTCACTCTGTTTTCCAGGGCTGGATATGAAACTCACCTTACTTGGACCTGGCCAGGCAGGAACGTCTCCCTGACATCAACCCGGGAAGATGGGTTATGAGCTTGACCATCAGGCCCTGTAGCCTGGCTGCCTCCGTTCCAGCGCCAGTCTCACTCTTGGCCTCAAGCTCTGGTGAGATGTAACCTTGGCCCAGACTCCCTGCCTGAAGAAGGCTGCCAAGTTCAGAGACTACAGGAAGCTTTGTTCCGTTTGTGGGGAAGAGGTGTGCTGGGAGACGCTGAAAGGTTCAGGGGAGAGTAGACCATGGAATCCGCCATGCTGCAGTGGAAGGATCTGGGGAGACAAAGATGGCTCTGTCCCTGGACCTTGTTGTGTCCATCCTTTCTCCCCCTCCTCCCTGAGCATGTGCCCTGCATTCTGACCATCCCCGCAGGGGGAAGGCTAAGGAAGTTCCTGGCCTGGAAAGCACAGGGTCCTGCTCAGTCACTGCCTCTTCCTCCCAACCCCCACCCCTGGGCCCTCTAAAGCCATAGGGGAAGGAGAGCGCTGTTCCATCAAGGTCCAGCTGCCAACCATCTACTTCACTCACCACTTCTCCCTGAGGATGGAACCTTCTTAAATAAAGTGTCCTATGACCTCACCCTCACGTGTCTAACTCAACCCTGGAGTTTTAAAATGGACAGCCCAAGGAACTAGAGAAAGCTCTAAAAGCTGTAAATGTACAGGGAACTTCCTCGTAAAAAAATTCAAATGAATAAAACCATGGGACTGGGGGGTGGGGAGGCAGCTATGTGTTTCATTAGAAGAAAGGCCAACAGACCTGGGAACACTTTTTCCGTAGAAAGCGAATCACTGGGGAATGGGAAGCACACCCAGCAGTGGTAAAAATCCAAATCCACTGCCACCAAGTGGATTCTCTATCACAGCGACCCTGGAGGACAGGGGAGAGCTGCCCCTGTGGGTTTCTGAGAGGGGAACTCTATGGGAGTAGGAAACCTGGACTTTCTCACGTAGAGCGATTGATGGTTTTCGACTGCTTCCCTTGCAGTTAGCAGTGTAATATGTCCCCCTGGCGCCCACAGGCCCTTCAGCGTGGGTGAAGAAATGCTGAGATGATCCTTGCCTCCATTTTAGAGTGGGAGCCTTTGTGAGACAGCCTCTGGGAGGAGCTGTTTGATAATCTAGGTGAAACACCCTAGAAATCCTCATGGTCTTTGACCTAGTAATTCTACATTTGGGAATTGACCCTCAGGGAATGGCAGATCTAGGTAGACGAGGTTCGTCTCAGAAATAAAGAAAAATGGAAAGCAATTGTTATATTTGGAAGCCTCCTTTCTGATGTAATGAAAATGTCCTTAGTGTGTCTGTCCAGATCGCAGAGTCTTGTGCAGCCACGAAGCCTCACCTAGAAGAACTTTTGACTGCAGGAAAAGTGTGCTTGGAATGTTAAAGCAGTGATACAAATAGTATTATGGCATTCCAAATCATTGTTTTATGTTTTTAAAAATACATGTGTAAGGGCTGAGCCCCGGTGGCGTAGTGGTTGTGTGCAGGACTGCGGCCCACTGGGACGGAGGTTCAATTCCAGCAGTGGGGCTGGGCCTCCTACTCCCGCCGCCAGAGAGCGGTGAGGCCCAAATTAAAAAAAAAAAAAAAAAAAAGTGTAGAGAAGCAAGAATCCAAAGGGTTCTCAGAAGTATTTTCCGAAGCCTGAGGGCTTTGCTCCAGCACGTGGATGGTAGAATGCCGAGGATTGAATTAATTGTAAATGTCCTGAGAGGTCAAGTTGCCTTCAGTATCTCTTCCTGCAGACATGGCCCCTGGACATGGACGTGAACATGGCCATCATAAAATGGAACTTCCGGATTATAAACAGTGGAAGATAGAAGGGACACTATTAGAAACAGCTCAGGAGAAGCTGGCTGCACAAGAGCTCAGGATCCATGGAGGCACAATGAAGCTTGGAGCTGCATGACTGTATTTACAAACAATGTTTCCTTTCTTGGTGCAATAGTAAAAGGATTCAAATGCGGATTTTCTGCCTTTCTTCACAATATAGCTGCAGGAGTCTCGAAATGAAGATAAGAAGCATCACTAAAGCTAGTTGTGGAAATACCTGCATGGCTTCTTAATCTCTTAGACACAAGATATCTATACCATAGCCTCTTCCTCTGATGTTTGGGTATTAAATAATACAAGTAAGATGTAATAAAATTACAAAAAAAATAGTGGACTTCCTTCACTGTTGTCTTCTTTGTGTTTTTCTGTAATGTCCAAATTTTCTGCATACATCATGGGCTGCTTTTGTCTTTTTTTGGGGGGGGGGGCAATCACTGCTCTCCGGCGGTGGGAGTAGGAGGCCCAGCCCCACTGCTGGAATTGAACCTCCGTCCCAGTGGGCCGCAGTCCTGCGCACAACCACTACGCCACCGGGGCTCAGCCCGGCTGCTTTTGTCTTAAAAAAAATTTGAATATTGAAGTTTTGTGAAGCCTTTGGAATTGTTTCTTGGCCTTTTGGCTAAGATCAAGTGTAAAGTCTTTGGGAAAATGGATTTAGAAGAAAGGAGGGAGGGTCTGACCTCTTGGTGTTGTGGGTTTTGATGGAGAAAGGGGAGTGAGAACTTGGGGGGGGGGGACACCTCCGTGAGGCTGGTAACTTTGTTGCTGAAATTGATTCAGGAACAGTAGGTAGTACCACCTTTTTTTTCTTTTTCTTTTTTTTTTTTGTGTCATCACTGCCCTAGTGGCAGTAGGAAGCCCAGCTTTGCTCCTGGAGAGCTGCTGCTGGGTTTGAACTGTCAATCCTTTGGGCTACAGTCTGTAATACCGCCTTCTTACAGGAAAGAAGTCTATTACTGAGAGTCAGCCAGCAAGAGAGGCCTTAAGAGTAGGAAAAGGGGGCTGAGCTGGGTTGGCGTAGTGGTTGTGCACTGGACTGCGGCCCACTGGGTCCGAGGTTCAAACCCAGCAGCAAGGCTGGGTCTCCTACTCCCACCAGAGGGCAGTGATGCCACAAAAACAAAAGGTAAGAAAAGGAGAGCGGAGAATATGATCTTCATTGTCCCCATCAAGTGGTAGTTTTACCCTCCCCACGGATGCGAAGGGGACCCGTTCAACCCTCTGGTGATGAGTGGTACCCTTTTACCGTCCTCTTCCTCATAAGGCCTCTCCTAGGGCCAAGAAGGTTGGGGTGGGGATCCCCAGTGAGATGCTGGTCCCGGATGGGAGTGGGGGTGCTCTGAGGTACTAGGTCAGGCCTCTGGGCTTGTGGGCTGTGTGGTAGGTGCCCCTTCCCCCACAGTTGGCCTGGGGCATGGGTAGGAGGGTGAAAGGTAAGCAAGTGGAGTGAGTTGCGCTCCCTCTTCCCTTCAGGGTGGGTGGGCAAACAGGCAGGAGAGAAATTTAGCAATTGGGGTGGCGGGGTGTGGGGAGAGAAAAAAGTGAAAGTTGGTGGAGTCGATCGGTTGCCATGACTCCAGGGGCGGTGTATCTTTGCGAGTGCTCCAATCAGAAGCCGGCAGGAGGAGGGGGGCGTGGCCGATCCCTGATCAAGGTTCCGCCTTCTCCCCACCCGGCGTGCTACCTCCTCCACAGGCTGGGAAGCGGTTCGCAGAGCCCACCCAGGGATGCTGATACGAACACCCGGCTGGGGAGCGCGCGCGCCCACGGGGCTGTCCGCACCTAGCGCAGTTACCACGCCAGGGTCCCCTGGCAGATCCCGCTGACCGGCTCAGCTTGCCTCTTGTCCCGGGGACTGCAGCGGGGGCTGCAGCTCCTGCCTGCGCCCGCACCTGCTGCTAAAGACGCTTGGAAACGGTGGAGGAGCTGCGTCTCCCTGCTGTACAGCCTGCTCTCAGGGGCTGGGGCGCTGCTTGGGTGCGAGATCGGGGGTGCGGGAGGCACCAGGGGGTGCGCGAGGGGTGGAAGGGCATTGTAGAGGGACTAAGGTAGAGAGGCTCGCTAGGTAGGAGGACGAGGCAGCAGGAGAAAGACCAGAGAGTGCGCAACCTCTCATCCTTGCTCCCCTCCCTGCCCCAGGCTGGGGCTGTACCCTCAGATGCTCTCCGATCCCATTTATGGCCACCCACCTTGGATCCTGGCCTTGGTGGCTCTGTCTTTGGGTCAGTCTGCAGGGAAGACCGGATCTGTAAGGGGGAGGGCGGGGGCTGAGAGCAACCTTTCAAAGGTCACTTCAAGTCCCTTCCCTCCACTCTTGGCCCCGGGGGTAAGCAATTTTGGGCACTTTGCTAAAGAAAACTGGTCTAATTAAAAAGAAAAGGATTATAGGGATACCTCTCTCTGTGGCCTGAAGCCTCCTGCCTTTCCTGCCATAGGCTATTTCCTGGCGGATGGAGTGGACCTCCTGCAGAACCAGACCTTGGGCCAGGCCTGGGACCTTCTCTGTCACCATTTGGTGGTGAGACTCTGAAGGGACAGGGGGGGCAGGGAGGGAGGCAGGCCTAGCTTGGGTCCCCAATCTCTCTCTGGCTTCCTGTCCTCTGACTTCCCAGAGAGCCTCTGAGCCCACCTGGGCTTCATCCCCACCCCTTTGGGCTGCATTTGGTGGTGGAGAAGTAGAATTAGGTGCCAGCCCCACCCGGGAGTCTGAACAATGTCTAAGGAGCCCAGATCCTGCAAGGTGTCTAACCAATTATGCCACCCCACCCCCCACTGCCATCCAGTCCTTGCCACTCACTCCTTGCCAGCCGGTGTCATGTTGCTGAGACCGCAGAGCTTTATGGTCAGTCTTTATAGCGGATGCACAGGATTGTTGAATGTAGGACTTCTTCTGGAAGGAGGGAACACTGGGATGGGAAGTGGGGGTGAGGCAAGAAAGCTGGAAACGGCAGGGAAAGTGTAGGGAGCAGATGCTATTGCCTCAGGGTAGGGCAGCCTCTGGGCATAGGCTGCTCCAACATCAGCAAGGATTATCCCATGAAGTGAGGGGGCATTGTGAGGGTCCCGTACTTGGGAGCTCCTTTGTGGAAAGTTCGGATCGAGGGGGCACAGAAGGTGGCAAGGCCGAGAAGCTCATCTGAAACCCACTTTGGCCCTGGTTCCCAGGTAGTGATCATCTTTGGCATTGATCTTCTGTTGGACCAATTCATGGGCTTCTCCCTGGTGTCTCTCCTCCTGGAGGTGAACGCGGCCTGCCTGCACCTGCGCAAGTTGCTGCTGCTTTCTCGCCAAGTCCCGTCGCTGGCCTTCAGCATGGCCAGCTGGGCCACCCTGGTCCTCTTCCGCCTGGTGCCTCTAGGGTGGATGAGTCTGTGGCTGTTGCAGAAACATCACCAAATCCCTCCCACTCTGGCTGTTCTTGGTGCCATTGGGTTGGCCATTGTAGATACCCAGAGTATCATACTGAGTGTCCGAATCTTGGTCAGTGATGTCCTGAGGTCTCGGTCCCATCAACCCGTTTGTAAGCACAAGGGCACTGGAGGGAGCAGACCATGTGGTGGTGGTGGGAGTGGTGGGGGTGAGCGTGCCTGCTCACAGGGGCAATTCCACTCTAGCCTGAATGAATAGGGAGAAACCTCAGGCTTCTGGGGGGAAGTGGGCCAGGACAGAAGACTGGTGATCTTTAATGTACATTCTCCCCTAGGGATCAGGTTTTTTTCGCCCTTCCCCATGCCTTGGATCTGAGAAAGGTTGATGTTTGTGAGTGCAGAGGAACCAGGATATTGTCTCCTGGACAAAATCATCAAAGCACGGCTCTTTCCAGCAGACTAACCCCAGAGGTAGAGTCGGGGTTCCCATGACGGCAGAGCCCGAGGCAGGCAGCTGCCAGAAACCGCCAAATGGAACAGACCTTATGTCCAGAGTTAGAACAGGGAAAGCTGAGGAAAGGTGAGGTTCTTCCAGGGTCACAGAGCTCCAGTCTGCAGTGGGAGCAGTCAGAGGGAAGAGAGGCTCCCCCTGTGATCACATTCTGGCCGTGGGAGGAGGGAACAAGTGCCATCTCTGTCCCGGAGGCACGGCAGTAATTGTTGCAAGGAAGGTGGGTCAAAGCAATTCCTGCTGATACTTTTGGTTTTCAGAACCACGGTACTGTGCTCACATTTTCCTCCATTCGACTATGTCCAGTCACAGCGTTGTTCTTTGTGAAATAGCTGAAAGTTTCAAAGAAAAGTGATTTAGAAGAAAAGCAGATTCATAGTTTGACATTAGGCTAGCAAATGACTCTCAAGACCCTTTCTGGGTGCCACGTGCAGGATCCTCTGAAGGCCGGCCTTCCGTGGAAGAATGGAACCAGTGGCAGAAGCTGATGAAGGAAGACTCTTAGCTTCTGAGAGGTGCAGGACAAGCTGACCTTAGGGTGCATTGACCTACCGACCTGCGTCCCTCCTGTGTCGTTTCTGTTCCATCCCGTCTCCCACACAAGACCCTACCTTCTTCAGACAGCACATCACAGTTATGGGAATATAGAACAGTTATGGGAAAGTTGCTATTCTAGCAAACAATGAATTAAAGAGCTGTGGCAGTCCTGTACTTGATGTCAATTTCGTGATTGGGAGGTAGGGGTGGAGTCTAACCTGTCAATCTGGAGATAGCCAGTGTGTACCCAAGGAGGCCTCTGTGTGGACATGGCTTTCTTCTGAGGATTCTGGGAAGTCTCGCGGTATCTCCCTCATGGAGATGAGAGATCATCTCCCCAGTTGGTGGGAGTCGCTCCACTGACAAGACAAGATGGCAGCATCCAAGGAACCCGAAGAGCTGGGGGAGAAGCCACACGGCCTTACCCTGATGGAACCAGACCTCTGAAGCCAGAGAAGCCAAAGAGAGCCCCCTGCCAGCGCTGAGATGTTTCTATCACCAATCGTTACTGCTGATGGACCCTGAGCCCTGGAAACAAGGAGCCATGAGCCCCTGCCAGAGCCGGGACTCTGCACCCACTGACCTGTGACTTTGTGAGTCGGAAGGAGAAATTATAGACTGATATCGGACATATGGGCTAATATCGGACTTATGACTTTGGACTGGACTGGGTTGGGATGCTTTCTCAATGTTCCATTCCTTTTGGATATAAACCTTTCCCTTATATCCATATGCGTGTCTATGAATTTGTTTCTCTAGTCTGCCCGGACTAACACAAGAGTGAACTCTCAGCACAGAAAAGATATGTGAGCAAAATAAGACACAAGAAGACAAAAACATACACACACACACACACATACCCGAGTCTGCCAAGGGGCTGAGGCAGAGAAGAAAGACAAAGGAAATGATTGAAGCAGACATAGCTGAAGGGACAGACAGGAAAAGAAGACTTCATGGCATGAGGAGATAGGGCCGAAGAGAGAGAAGCCTGGGTAGGAGTGTCAGGAAACATTGTCATAGATGCTGAGAGGAACCCAAATCCTAGAACGGGTCAGAATGGTCATCGATGAAGAAGATAGGAAGAATAGAAGTCAACATGGACGGGAAAGACCCCCAAGTGTGGAAGGCCCAGATCGTCCAGACAGCGCAAAAGTGGGGTGCGTGACAAGGAGGAACAGTCACACTGAAGAGAGATGGAGCTGCCAGTGGCAGGTGAGCCGAGAGAGAGGGCAGGCACAGGTGGGTGTCGGGATGAGGTGGGATCACGCAGGGAAAGGGATGAGCAGAGGAGCCGCAGGTGGCAGCGGCGACCTCGGTCAGTGGAGAGATCCGGGGTGTGGGGTTGGAGACGGGCAGAAAGACAAAGGACAGATGGCCATAGTGCCCAGCACAAAGACGGCCTGTTGCTGGCGGACAGGCAGTGACTGGTGGGAAGACAAGGACAAGTCAGAGTCCGGGATGTAAACTGAGCCTGGGGGAGGCAGAGCAAGGGGTCTAAGCAAGGAGTGTCGGAGAGAGGGGGAAAGCACGGAGGGGGGGTCAGGGAGGTGCAGAACAGTTAAGCTTACATGAAAGAACAGAGGAAAGAAGAAAACACAAACACAAATATGGGGGTGAAGCCAGAGGAAAAGAAATACTGGAGACAGGAAGGAAAATCACTAGAAGGGTTATAGAGAATCCCAGTCACAGAGTCCTCACATCGCAGGCACAAGGGGAAAAATAACAAAGAGACACGGAAGAGACGCGTAGACAGTTGGAAGTCTGTAAAGATGGGTGGAAAGTTATGTTGTACTGAGACCGATTTTAATTTGTTCCTTTCCTTTTGCCTCTTTCATAAAGCCTTGGTCTCTGTGAGTGCTCCTTTAATGGCACCACTAAGAATTGCCCAGGACCTGACTCATCACATTCTTTCTGCAGGTGAACTAGTCACACTCATTCAGGGTGAGTGAGGGCAGTCACCAGTGGGGGCCACGTGTCAGGGCACCACGGATGTGTTTTATGTCAC
>PVJH01038570.1:0-17072 GCA_004026705.1 Nesogale talazaci | reverse complement strand
CCTGTTTAATCAAGCTCGATGACCTGTTCAAGCAAATGGTCCCTTCGTTTGATGTGCTCAAAGTAAACAGACAAATTTTCTCCAGTCTCACTTCTAAAGAACATTCTGGATATATTTTCTCCAAGATTAATTTGCTCATTCTCCTGGCAGTTTACACTATATTCATTATCCTCTGTCAACACCACAATTCAAAGGCAACACTTCTTCCATCGTCCACCTGCCACCTGCCCGTGGGTACTGTCTTCAATAGCTGGAGTGGAGAAATTGGGGTGAGGAACCCACATAATGTTCTAAGCATGCGAGTCTTAGAAAAAAAAGGTGAAGTACTGCACCTTCCCTCCACTTAAAGGAAGCAGGAATTGTTCTGGACCAGTTTTTCATTTTACATAGATCCCACTGGCTGCAGTTTTAAGACCAGGATGGAAGAGACAGACTTGAATGTGGTAAACAGTTTGGGAAACATGACCATCCCCTACGAGCCCTGGTGGTATAGTGGTTATGCATTCGGCTGCTAACCAGCAGTTCAAAACCTTGGGAGGAGGACAGGGATGTAAAGAGTTACAGTCTCAGAACACACAGGAGCAATTCTCTCCTGTCATATGGGGTCTCTCTATGAGTCAGAAGGATGCAATGAGCATGGTTTTTGCTTCTTAGGGAAGCATGATGGTGGCATGTGCTACTCTGCTGGTAGAAGGATGCTTAGAGGGAGAGATTTTGAGGGGAGAACATGAAGGTGGTACCAAAAGAAAGCCTCAATTGTGCTGGGAGGAGCAGAGCTTCTGTAGTATGCATTTTTCCACTAGGCAAACATTGAGCGATTTACTCTGAGTTAGTACACTCAGTGGCATCGCCTGGGAAGGTGTTCTCTGGTCACAGCTGATTTTTTCATAAAAGCAGTTTCATTTGAGCCTCATTTTTTGTACTAACCAATTTAAGAGAGTGACATGCTGCTGTCAAGTTTTGTTTATTGTTCAGGAAAAGTGCCACAGAAATAGTTGTGCTTTTGAACACAGCGTACAAGGATAGCACTATGAGAAAAACACAAGCATATGAGTGGTTTTCTTCTTTCAAAAAGGAGAAATGTTGATTGATGACAAACCTTGTTTTAGAAATCAAACAAATTTACTGATGAAAATGTCAATTAATAGTGCATTTGGAGTTCATTCCACCAAGTGTGACTGTTAATCAAGCTTTCTATTTAGAGATTCTTAAAATATTGCAAAATGGTGTATGACCAAAAAAAAAGGCTTGATTTGTGGCAGATGGGGCACTGGTTTTGCCATCATAACAATGCACCTGTTTACACAGCCATCTCAGTGTCAGTTTTTGGCAAAAACAAAAACAAAAACAAAATGCCTCTCTTGCCCCTTACACCTTATTTCACCTGACCTCGCTCCATGAGACTTCTTTTTGTTTTCCAAATGCAGAGGTATTTGAAAGGACAGCGAATTGACAAGATAGAAGAGATGAAGGAAAAAATGAGGGATATGCTCTCAGCAACCCAAACAGATGGTTTGAAAAATGTTTCCAAGAATGGACTCAGAAATTTGACAACTGAATTAAGTGTACTGGAGAGCACTGTGAAGGTGATAAGGTTGCTTTGCAAAAAATATTTGTTTTCTTTTGGGCATGGTACCCCCTTGCATACCATCACCACCTTTAGCTCTTTCCAAATCTTGGGGGTGGCTGGGGTGGGGGAAGCAGATTTATTGACAATTACATTTTTAAGAACTAGACTAAAACCAGAAATTCATCTCTATCACCATTTTTGCTTTCCAGTTTCCCCCTTTCCCATCTAGAATCAAACCTCTATGGGTCATCTTCTTTGGAGAAGTGCTGTTCTGGTGACTCAAGGCACTGGCCAAGTTCACACCAAGCCCCAAATGTACGAAGTGGGACAACCCCTGTGGTTGGCTTAAGCCGAGCAAGGGAGCAGCATGTGTCTGGAGACTGACTGGCACCAAGTGAGACAAAATCTATGATATAATTATGCCAAGATATAATATGCTGCAATCAGTCGCTGTGTCCAATATGCCCTGCAGTGCCATGAAAGGACTTTGAATGACAAAATGTTCCAGCTCTCTGTGCCTGCCTCACCCCCTCCTGCCCCCCGCCCCGGAAGCCCAAGACATTAATAGCCAGTACCTCCTCTTCTTTCAGGAGAAGATGCCATGGGCATTTTTTGAGCAACTGCCGTGTGCCAGGAACCAAGTTTCACGGTGGGGACTGAAAGGTGAATAAAGCATGGTCTTTTAACTCCTTCACACAAGCAGCTCTCCCCTTTCTGCCTTGAATCTCTGTAAACAAAAGTTGAGCAAATGTTGCCCTCAGTCCTTTGAATTGGGTTTCTCAGGGTATAAACATCTTAATTGGCAATCGCAGTGATTCCACTCCTGCAAAGTTCCTTTGATTTGGCTTTGCGTGTGGGACACATCTGGTCTGGAGAGACAATGAAAGCCAGTTAACTTTCAAGGAATTATCCCAAAGAGTGTTAGCACCTTTTCCTTTTTTTTTCCTAAAAAGAGAAGGCATCACATTCTTTGTGTCTTCATTTGTTTTAGTGTCAAACAAGTTATAACTGGAGAGTTCAAGCAATAATAAACAATGTCGACAGAAAGATGATTCATATGTGGCTGAGCTATGTATGACCTTGTCTTTTGTCCTCTCATTTCTTTCTGGGGAAGTTTGCTTTTGCTCCATCTGCTCTTCCATCTGAGCCCCTGCATGGTGCAGATGATAATGTGCTCAGCTGCTAACTGAAAGATTGGGGGTTTGAATACAGAAGGCAACTGGGAAAAAACCTTGGTGATAGTCCTTGGAGAAGTGAACCATTGGAACCCCTTTGGGGTACTGGCCTACTTCGATTCCTGCAGCTTAGCATGAACTGGAATCCAATTGATGCAGCAGTTTTTGTCTCACCACAGTCCTAGTCCATATGGACGTCCATAAGTTATTTACAGTCCAGGGTCCAGGGCAGAGAATCAGGATCTGGGTGTTGGAGATGACTTGAGGAAACCTAAATATCACTAGTTTACTATCACAATTAGTCTCTGTCCATTCATCCAGTCTTACCATCCTATTCACCCCAGCATGTACTCACCACTGAACACGTGTTTCCTAGTTTAAATATCATCATATTTCACGTGCATCAACTCTAAGAAGCAGGTACTAATAACAGCCAGCTTTTACCATAGAGGAAACAGCAGTAGAAACAGTAATTTGCCAAGGACTTAACAGTACCTGGTCCGGCCAGGCATTAATTGTGTCCTGATGTCTCTTTGAACAATCACTTTATTGATCAGATGTTCCTTAGGAAATCCACATCATATTGATCCCAGTTTAGCTGATTTTGTTGTGCAAAAGGTAATGTATTCATAGGCAGCAGTCATTAACCAACTCAGAACCATGGACTAAATCTGTCCCATTATGAAAATGAAGTTGCTTTGGAACACAGCCACATTCATTGGTTTGTACGTTGTGTATACTTTCATGCATTACTGCCAAGCCCTGCAAAGCCCAACATACTTAGAGCTCTTCATATTATGCTATATTCTTTCTGATCAAGGATGGTGGTATTCACTAGAGTTGAGTGGGCCTCTGACTTGGGATGACCCCATGTGTTGGAGAGTAGAACTGCACTACAACTGGACTAGAGTCTTTACTGAGCAGCTTGCTGGGCCTTTCTTCCCCAGATCTGCCCAACTTTCAAGTTGTCAAACTTTATGTTGAGTAACTGATCCTGAACCATTTTCACCACCAAGACTTCTAGACGAGTATTTTCAAAGACTTAGTTTAACTCTCAAATACAGCTCTATACAGTGATTTATGCAATTCAATACATTCTCATCAAATGTAAAAAAAAATTAAAAAGATCAGAAGTCTATTCATAGGGCGCATTCTTCACAGAGGAGACATTTTCAAAAAAACATCATTCCCAACTAAAGTGTGAAGCATGGAATTTATTTTGATTTTTTTTTCTTTAAGGGTGTCTAGACTTAAGATTCTTAGAGCCTCACCTCTCATTAGATTATATTTATAAACTGGCCACCTCCCCATTTTAATTTGTTAGTTACTATACTTCTTGGGGGAGGGGGAAAATACACATTAAAAAGTTAATAATTTTTTTGTTTTGATTTTTGCTTATGTCCTCTAGATAGCCATAAGTCAGAATTGACTTGTTGGCAGTGAGTATATGCAGTTTTTGTCTTTATTTTATGTTTACAGCTAGAAGTTCCATCAGAAACTTTCTACTTCTAGGAGAGCGAGAAAAAAAAAAAAACAGCTCTCCGATTCCAACTTTATCTTCATCTTTGGGATTGCACAACCCACAGATAAATTATAAGTTACTGCAAAGATTCCCACCAATGACAAACTGACTCACTGTCCTGCAAGCCTTTTCATCTTTCTGGATTCCACTTCTAAGGCTCTTTATATTCTGTCAAGATGGAGTGTGCTATTTGCCAAAATTACAGAGAGGATGCCAGCATTTGAACACATTTTCCATTTTACCTTTCTACAAAAATATTGCCATTGCTGGCGTTCTTTCCATGATTACTTATCACCTCTGTGAAAAGAAGTTCATGGCCAGCTTTGTAGAAACATTGTCGTGTCTGTTCCTGTACAGCAATGGAAACAGAATGAAAGGTTAAAGTGACTTTTTGTTTGTTAAAATATAACAAACGATTATCCCAGAAACACCATACCATTGTAAGCCTATTTTTGTTAATGTTTTGTTTTAGCTCTTTCATTGCCAAGCGTCTGCTTGATCTGAATACCCAAACCACAGTTTTAGGACAAGATTTCAAAGAATGGGAATGTCACATTTTCTTGCTTGGCTGACATCTCAAAGCTGTTCGGCCTGAAGCCCTCCCAGAAGAATAGAAGTTATTCTTTTATTGTGTAAATGACAAAAATAAATAAATAGAATTAAAAGACCTGACGAGATAAAACAAAGGGCCAGCCTCTTTTCTGAATCAAATGATATTTAGATGAAAGTAATTGTGTATTATATATATTGTGTGTATATGGGGGTGGGAGGTGGACATTCTGGAAATCAACAAAGAGAAGCTGATCTGTGTACAGGCCTTTGCTAAGTGGTGAATGTCCAATGGTTTTGATTTTCCCTGCCCAGAGGTCCACAGTGGTGTCCACAGCTGAAAAATCAAGCTTAGCTCTGGTTATTTGAGGACCTGGGCATCAAGAGAAAATCCTGAAGAACTTTGTTTCACAAGGCAAGCCGTAAACAGGAGAAACATGGAAGCAGTTTATAATATTCTTTCCTCTTGGAGAGGACTAGCTCAGAGTATAACCTGTAATACCTGAAAAGAGAAAGTTCTGTCTTTATCACTAGTCTTAAAAACAACAACAAAAAACACTTAGCACCTGTGTAAAATCTTCAGGGGCTTCAGCATATATAAAAATTAGTTAATTAGCAATTATCACCATGTGTTAGGTAAGCATGGATTATTATTATCATAATTTTACAGACAGAGTAAATGAGAGTGAAGGAGAAGGTGCCAGGAGAAAAATTAAAATTAATGAGCTTCTAGATCACAGGCTTGAGCTGTGACGCCTTTTAAAGAGTTGGCTGGTTTCAAAGGACACACCATAAAGTGAAACTCACATTTTAGAAGAGCAGATTTTCCAAATAAAATGTGCAGATTTTTTAATAAAACCAGTTCTGGGATTAAACTTTTATTTATGAACATTTCTCTTTACTATTTTATAACTTCCCATATGCGTGGGATGATTAAGACATCTTGTTAGTTTACAGATTTCTTGTGATTCTAAATCTTACTCTTCCAATCTAACTCTTTATTTTTGTTCTTGCCTTAGGAATAACTGAGTGTCATTTGGAGCAGTAGCGATTTGGGGCCAAGTACAGTCATACAGCAAGTCTGAGCACTTGCTGTCCAATATATTGCCTGGTTATGTATTTTTCATTCCTTGTACATAGGGTTGTTTCATCTTATAACTGATAAAGGTTTTGTAGGCTAAGGTAATTTTTTGACATGGCTTCCAAGGTAAGAAGAGTATATACCTTTTTATTCCAGGTGTTGCCCCTTCTCTCACACCATAGATTTAGTGATAATTTCCGCAAAAAACCCACTACAATTTACATACATGTTTTTATTTTTCTAGCATCTCTTTAGGGAACTCCTCTTTCCCTCCCTTCATTATCCATGGTCTGGATGAGCCTGTCCCAATATCCTGGTCAGGAATGTGTGCATAGCCTAGGACAGATGCTAGCAGACTTTTGATGCAAAGGCAAATTCTGTCCCTCACACTTTAAAAATTATTTGAAAACAAGAAATATATTTTACCAACAAATGAAGTCATGATTATATGAATAATCCCTTCTCTTCTCCCCTCCCCCAGTTTTCCTTCAGAAATCACAAATACAGAGCCAACTCCTGGCCTAAGTGATCAAGTCCAAATGGCTTTTAATATATATTGAAACTTAGGCAAAGATGCTCTTTTGATTCTTGTGTTACACAGTTTATTAACTTTCTTACCTCCCACCAACATTTTTATTGGCAAAATAACTTACATATAATAGTATTCAGTAGTTCAATCATTCAATCATATTACAGAGAATTATGAAATCAGCTCCACATCAATTTAAGAGTATCCCCACCCCGTAGTTGAATCGCCTTTAAAATGACTTATGCAATCACAATCCATTAGCATTCACTCCAACTCCCATCTTTACTAGTTACTCCAGAAATTCCTTTTCCCTCTTTATCTCCCGACCCCCCAGACCCCTGTATTCCCTATCTCCCCTTCTGTTATCATCATCTTTTATTATGCACCCAGTTCTCCTGTGCTTCACAGCTGCGAGACCCAAGAGAAAGCAATAAAAAACAAAATCACACTAAGGTATTAAGGAAAAGACATGATAACATACAGATTAAGTTATTAATAACGTATAAGAAGCAAATGACCACCAACAATAACTGAAAAGCCAGGGAAGAAATTTCTGTCATTGAAGCAGTAAGAAATACTTGTAAATTCAAGTCATGTCGGTAGGGTGGTCACCTGACCAAGTGTTGAGTTGGATCCAGCATAATTTGGATGACAATGACCTCTGACTGGTAGTAAGACTGATGGAGACTCTTGCCTGTGGCTAGATCAGACATGCCAGTGGTTCCATCTGACCAGATACTCTGCAGTTGAGTTTGGGCTTTCACTGTGACCCATAGCCCTCTACAAATTGGGTGTTCATAATTTTTCCTCTGATGCTTATTTCATTACCATATTTGAGCTAATCAAATTGTCATCTTTTGATCACACAAGCTGATGGGACTCTTCTGTGTAGACTAAGTTGACTGCTCACTTAGATAGCTGCTTGTTTGAATATAAACCTTTAAGACCCAGATACTATTCTGATTGATAGCCGGATACTATCTGCTTTCTTCACAACACTTTGCAGTAGCAGCCTTATCTTCAGTGATCATTTAATGAAGATATGTAGCAGGGCCATGATGCAAGAAGCAATTGTTGTTAAGTTGGAAATAGGATTTAGTGTGAGCCCCAAACACATAAGGATGATCATTTGGTGACATCAATGAACTCAGGAGGTGTTATCACTTGACAACTGGGGGTATCTGTGTAACCATGTTGGGAGAGAGCCTGCCTGATAAGAGGAAAGCTAATGCAAAGGAATGCAGCACAGTTTGTCAGTACAATCATGTGAGCACCTGGGTGCAGTCATACCTGAAGCCATTTTCACTTGTTAGACTTTTCAGTGAAATAGACTATTCCTTTTGTTTTTCAATGTCTGAATCACTTCAGATAAATTTTAGAAACTTATAAGTAAAAACAGTTATAAGACAAGTCATTATACTTGATGTAAATGGAAAAGTAAGCTCTAGCTTAATTGATAAAATTTTGAAAAGTAAACCTAAGTATGTATACAGGCATGCACAGCATGCTAGTCTTGAATCTAATATTTACTTTTCCTATTTCCTTATTCACAGAACTCTGTGTAAATGTTTTTATAATAGTTTTAAGAAAAATTCATATATTTGTCCTTTAAACTGATATAATTCAGTAGCTTTCATGTATTTGATAGCTATGTCACCATCACAATTAAGTTCAGAACACTTTCATAACCCCCAAATGAGGCCCTACTAGCAGTTGCTCTCCTTTCCACTTTCCCTTAGCATATAGCAAATTCTCTAATTTCTACCTCTATGGAATCCATATGAGTTGAATCATATAGTACATGGCCTTTGTCTTCTTCCACATAGAAAAAACATTTCTAAAGTTCAGCCATCAATATTTCATTTCTTTTTATAGTGGATGATACTCTATTGTATGAAGATATCCTATTTTATTAATCCAGTCATTAGTTGATGAACATATATCTTCCTTCCATTCTCTGGCTATCATAAATGGTGCTTCTAGGAAGATCCATGTAAAAATTTGGGGGTGGACAAATGCTCTTGGCTATATCCTCAAGGGCTAAGCAGCTGCCATCTGGTGGATTCTCAATCATTATTACCTGGCTGGACAAAGCAGAGCTGCTCTTGAGAGTCCTGAGACTGTAAATCTTGATGGGAACAAGATCTTTTTCCTGGGGCAGCTGGTGGATTTGAACTGCTGATCTCGTGGTTAGCAGTCCAAGGTGTTCCAAGTTTAGGAATAAAACTGTTGGTCAAATGTTCACTCTTTGTTTGATCACTATAGAAACTGACTACAACCACCCCTTTCCCCCAAATAATTGTCTCACATTATAAATCCAATATTACGTGGGAGGATTTCAATTTATTTATGACCTTTGTTTACTATGATGCAGGGGTATCTAGCTATTGCTGAGTATAGTATAACTCCTCAAACATTAAAGAGAGTCACCTAACTTCTATGGGATTTTGTTTCCTCATCTGAACATTATTAGTTTGGACTTGTTGCATACATAATGCTTTTTATTTTGCCTTAAAACAACTGTGAATTCATCCACTGAGAAGCCCTGGGGACAAGGGAGAAGTATTTTGTCCCTTTTCCTGTTTTTATGTTCAATGTTTTCTATAAGATGGTGGCTCAGCAAGTATTTTTTGAAATAACAGAGGTATTTCTTTCCAGCGCCAAATATTTACAATGCCATTAGTCTGTGAAATCCTAGTTGTGTGAAACACACACACGTACACACACACTACAAAATCTTGACAACTTACCATCTGATGATGATTCAATTGCTCTTATGAGAGTTGGTTGTTCAGAATCCAGACTAGATTATGGTATATGAACAATGTTATAAGTAGTGTCTATGTTCACTGATTAGGCCACAGAAGTCTATTGAACATATATTATGATACATAGGCCAAATGCCAGTAGCATCAACCTGAATTTAGGATCCTGAAAGCAGGCACTCATATGAAGCAGAAAAAGGAAGAAGTTATTGGTTCAACAAATATTTATTCAGTACCTATTATTAGACACCTTCATTTGCTAAGGGTATGACCCCAAATGAGAAGAAACAGTTGTAAATATCAGTTAATAATTGGAGTATGAAATATGAAGCTAAGAAATTTGGAAGTGATTACAAAAGAAAAATGCATAAAATTGATATCTAGTTTGCTAGTGAATTAAATAAACTGGTATTGCACATTTTGAATAAGGAAATCATATGATTTACTATGTCCAGGATGACACAATCAAGAATGACATTGCACTCATTGTCAAAAAGTACATTTCTAGATAATTATCTTGAAGTACAATGCTGTGCGATAGGATGTCTGTCCTCACAAAAGGAAAACCAAACAATATAATTATGATTAAAATTTATGCACCAACCACTAAAACTCCCAAAACCAAACTAACTGCCATCGAGTTGATACTGACATGTAGGGGTAGGACTGCTCCTATGATTTTTGACTATAACTTTTTCACCCCAACGGTTTTATTGATACATAATTCACATATCATACTGTTGAATGATTGAACTCAACCAATCAATCACACTAAGGGAAGTTGCAAACTCACTCCCACATCTATCTCAGAGCACCCTCTGTACCCTTGGCTATATTGCCTTTAAACTGAGTTGTGCAACCATGATCATTGTTTATTCCCCAAGTCCCCTTTCCCTCCATATCCACCATTACCCACTCTTGTATTCCTTATAACACCTTGTATTCGTTATTATCCTTATATATCCATTCCTTCTAGGCATCACAGCTGGGAAACACAACAAAAGACAAATTGCTCTAAAGGTGGTAAGGATATGATCATATTAATATAAAGGCAAAAGCGCAAGTGATGCTTAAGAGGGAGAAGACCCCCATCAACAGGTCATGTTCATAGGGAAAACAACAGGCCTGGCACCGAGTTTGAGCCAATATAATCAAGATTACAGTGATCTCTCCAGGAGAGTAAGGCAGTTCAGGGCTCTTGCTTTGGCTAGAGCAGATTTGCCAGTGGCTCAGTCTGAGTAGCTACTTTGCAGATGGGTTTGGGGCTTTCGTTGTCCTTCATAGCCTTCTACAAATTGGATGTTCATAATTTCAGCTCTGATATTTTCCTCTTCACCATATGCTAATTTTGTAATTGTCATCTTTGGATCAAGAGTAACAATCTTGTCTTTCTGCACAGAGTGACTTGTAGTTTTTTAAACTGCTGACCTTACACTTAACAGCCCAATGTGTAACCACTATACCAGCAGAGTTCCTGCCTATTAACAGGAGTGATGAAAAAAGAGAAGAATTCTGCCAATGTTTTTAGTCTGTAATTGATCAAGCAGGCAAGCAAGACAAATTGATCATTCTTGATTTGACACAAAAGTTGGAAAATAAAAGGCAGGAACAATAGTTAGAAAATATGGTCTTGGTAATAGAAATTAACTTGTAGATCACATGATAGAATTTTCAAAGATTAAAATACTTTTGTTCAACAAAAGACTTCTCCAGATAGAGTACACAGAAACCAAATGGATTCTATCTGTGGGAATGAGACAGATAAGAAGCTGAATATCAGCAGCTAAAACATGTCCAGTGATGGTGGAACAGACTATCAATTGTAAGTTCCAGTTGAAGTTAAAGAAAATGAAAACATTTCCACAAGAGTCAAAAGATGACCTTGAGTGTATCTAACCCAAGATTTGGGAGCATCTTAAGACAAATTTGAAAGTAGAAATCTAAGATGCACTGATAGTATCAGCCAAAAACAAGATTTCAAGAATTGATGGAACATCAGGAATCGAAAGGTTTAATCAAACTGCTAAAGCACTGGAAGCACTCACTCGTTTTCAACAGGAAATGTGGAAGAAAGCAAGGTGCCCAATTGATTAGAAGGGATGAATATTGGTGCCCATTTAAAGATAGGTGATCCAATAGAATGCAGAAAGTATAGAACAATACTAATGATATCACATACAAGTAAAACTTTGCTCAAGATCATCTAATGACAGTTCTACCAGAACATTGACCACCAGGAGGATCAGGACAGATTTAGAATAGGAAGTGGAACAAGGGATCTCCTTCTTGCTGATGTCAGATGGATCTTGACTGAAAGCAGAGGATGCCAGAAAGATGTATGTTTACTTATGTTTCATTTACTATGCAAGGGTATTTGTGTGGATCATAACAAACAAACCTGAGGAGAATGCGAATTCCATAACACTTCATTATGTTTATGTGGAACTTGTAAATGGATCAAGAGGCAAGTGTGCAAATAGAACAAAGGAATATTGCATAGTTTAAAATCAGAAAAGGTGTGTTTCAGAGTTGTACTTTCTCACTATACTTATTCAATCTGAATGCTGAGCAAATCATTAGAGAAGCTGGAGGCACCCATAACAGGCACCCAGTTTTTAAAGCAGGAAAACAAGAAAAGATATTAAGAACCAAATAGATATTATGAACTAAACTTATTAAAATAAAGCAAAATATGTCAATATTCAACAGCATAGACTGCAAAGTGGTGTTAGAACCACCATCCCTTTCATTAACAAATGAGGTAAGGCATGTGCTGTGCTGCTCATGTGACTGGACTGGCATTGAGACTCCAGAGGTTAGACTACCCCCAAACACACAGCAATCCACTGCATACAAACACCAGTAGACAGTGCATGGGATCATAAACAAATGTTCTGGGATACCACACCTTTGGACCATATGATGCACCCTTTCAGGGAAAAAGTGTGTCTTATGGTCTAAAAAATATGGTATATGAAGAATAATAGAGCATCAGGATTGGAAGAAGGCTTATTGACAAACTGTTATGCAGATGACACAAACTTGCTTGTTGAAAGTGAGGAAGACCTGAAGCACTTGCTGATAAATATCAGAAATTGCATCCTTCTGTATGGATTACAATTCAAAACAACAACAACAAAAAAAAAACACCCAAAAAAAAAAAAAAAACCATCCCCAAATCCTCACTGGACCAATAGGTAACATCATGATAAGAAGAGAAAAGATTAAAACCATCAAGCATCTTGCTTTACTTGGATTCACAAGCAATGCTTGTGGAAGCATCAAGAAATCAAATGATGCATTGCATTGTCTTGTATAAATCTGCTGCACAAGACTTCCTGGAAATGTTGAAAAGCCAGGATTCTCCTGGCTCAAGCTGTATTTTCAAATGCCTTACATACATATGCAAGTTGGATATTGAAAAAAAATAAGACTAAATAAAAACAGATACATTTGAACTCTGGTGCTGGTGAAAGCATAGTGGTTATGGTTTGGGTTGCTAACTGTAAAATCCGCAGTTCAAAAGGACCAGCTGCTTCCACTGGAGAATTATAGGGCTTGCTACACCAGCAAAAAGTTACAGTCTAGGAAATCCACAGGGGTGGTTCTATCATGTCCTATAGGGTCTTGATGAGTCCGCATTAACATGATGGTGTGTTTTTTTGAAAATGGACTGCTGAAGGACAAATAAGTCTGTCTTGGAAGAAACATTGCTAGAGTCCTCCTTAGGCAAGGATAGTGAATATTCATCCTACATACTCTCGACATGCTGTCAGGAGAGACCAGTTCCTGTAGAAGGACATCAGTGTTTGGGAAAGTAGAGGGGCATCAAAAAGAGGAAGGTCTTCAAGATATGGATTGACACAGTGACTGCAACCATGGGCTTCACGCAGAAGAACAATCATGCGGAGGGCACAGGACCATGCAGTATCTTTTTCTATTGTGGATGAGGTTGCTATGAATTTGAACGGATATGACAGCACTTAACAACAATAGCTAAATATTATACATTTGGCATGGAATGTAGACCCTATTCCCAAATACAGAATAGAAACTAGACTTTGATCAAGCTTCATCTTGTCAGTTACCCAAATAAAACTTCAATACTATCCCATAGTCTAGCAATGACTTTAAATTCCTAATTGTACATGCTCTGCAAGACCCTGAATGTTTGACTCCTGCCTCCTTCTCTACCTTCACTTGTGTATACATTCCCCCCTCCCACTGCTCAAGTTACAGGCATGCTTTATTATACTTCAATAGGCCAAGTTTCTTGACTCCCTTGGACCTTGGCACTTTGATTTTCCCTAGAATGTTCTTCTCTTACTGCTGACTCCTCTTGTCCATCAAGTAAACATTCACATTTCAGTCCGTTGACTGCTCTGGTCTCTAATTCTCTCTAGCAAATCGGTATATGTCATAGATTCCTTGAGGTCCAGAATAGCTCATCATGACCCTGTAGGAGTAGAACATCTCAGTGGAGTGGTTTGTGGGTTAGAACGCTGACCTTTCAGCTAGTAGCAACAGATTTTTGCACAATTTCCCAACTCAACCTTTTTGTCTATCCAATGGCCCTATGGTGATGAGTCATCCTGACTCATCTTAGTCTTTTACTAGCTCCAGAATAAAAACTTACGTACTCATCTTCAGCCTCAACAGAGGTCAAACAAAGTTCTCAACCCCTCAGAATGACTGGCAATAGGTATGTTAGGAGGCAAGCAACCTGACTGGAGTATTTCTCACTTGTTTGTTAAAGGCTTTCTGGCAGCACTTATATTTAGTACAAGAAAATGCTGATTGATCTAATTGGATGGTGGTATATCAGTTAATGAAGTGTAAACACTGAGGCCTTGGGAAGCTACCAAAGACTTGACTTTTTTGCTTTCTCTGTTCTGAAACTACAAATTGCTAGGTGTCTTGGAGCAATTGGTGCAGGGACAAGTGAGAGGAATAAAGATGGAAGTGTGATCTTCTGAATCATTTGTAAGGTAGTGTCTCCTCAGACAGGAGGAGGCAGCATAATGGTCATAGTGGTTAAGAGTGAGAGGTTTGTAATTCACCTGATTATGTTCCTGAGTGCAATTTAGGTAACTTTTATAATCTGCATAAACCCCAACCTCTTTATCTATAAAAAAGAAACTAGTAATACATCTACTGGAGGCATAAAGTATAAGTTCAGTCAGTGACAATTGATATCATGGTCTTTAACGATGCTGGGGGGAAGGTTGAGAAGAAAAGAGTTTAAAATAGAAGTGTGATGATGCACAATATAAAAATCAATTTTGAAAAAAAATCAATTTTGAAATAAGCTTGGACTGCATGTTGGGTAAAAAGTGGAGAATTTAAAGGAAAAATGGAGCAGTTGTGCCAGAGGTGGTGAAGGCTGCAAGAGTAATTACCAAGGTGACCGATCATATGCTGATGGGAATTTATCTGTATATACAGATGTATCAGGAAACTGTGAGTCAGAATAGACTCAGTGTCAGTGAGTCAAATAAACACCTTCCAGAGTAAGATGGACTACAGAGAAGGACCTGGTTATCTGCTTCCAAAAATCAGTATCTGCAATCCATTGTGGAAATGATACAAAACAGAGCAGGGTTTTAATCTGGTGTGCACGGGGTTGCCATGAGTGGAGTCTGGGCCAACTGTTCTTGCTAAGAATAGCCATCACCATACCAGATGCTTTTGAGATGGTCAAAAGACTAGCTAATCAATATAAGGACACATCAGCTCCTTTTCTGAGATGGCCTACCACACTTAACCCTCACCTCCCAGTTGTGTTCCACATCCTTTAGTGTGGGCTTACTTTCAAGGTGCTGGACTCACCAGTCTTTCTCGAGAGGCTGCTAACACAGCTTGACTTGGGCAGTGAACAAAAGATTTCATCATTTGGGCCAAATACATCCTTAGAGGGTATTTGGTAATATTTGGAGACATTTTTGACTATGAGAAGGTGTGGGTGGGGGGAGTTTTCTGCATCTAGAGCAGAGGACAGGGATTCGACTCACCATCTTATAAAACAACAGTTTTACTGGTATATAATTCACATACCATACAATTTAACTGTTGTCCTATTAAGAGTTGTATAATCACCACTATCAATTTAAAAACATTTTCTTCTTTCTCATACTCACTGTTTTGTTGTTCTTTTTAAGTAGCTTTTTGGCATATACCTCAACATCTTCATGGAGCACAGCCTCAAGACAAAGTGCTGTTTGGCGCCACATGTCCATATTGCTGAGGGTTCAGAGCCCCTGATGAATAAATTGTTTTAGTAGTTCAGCCTTTCTGATCCTTAGATAACTATGCAATTTATAAAATTTAAAAGCTGAATAACATGTTTGGTCCCAGAACGACACATTCTAGGGTTTTCTATCTTTCTTTCGCTGAGCTCCAGGAATTTCAATATGTACTAAAAATAGCCTGAGAGGAGTGGTTCTGACAGACTCTTCTTTGGCCTAAGAGGTCAACCCACAGCAGTCGGTGTCCCCAGCTGTAGCATTTCATCAACAACCTCTCATTCTACCATCTGTGGGGGCGGGGAGGGCAGGAGGGACTGCTCTGGAGTAAAGAGTAGAGCAACACAAGCAGTCATTTCCCGTGTGGAGTCTATCTTTCCAGAGCTTTGCTGTTTCTCAAACCAGTTTGGGTTGGTCCCCACCCGTTTGATACTAGTCTACCCCCTGAAACTGACAAGTCCACACACTTTTGTTAAAAGATTTCTTACCCATTATCTGAAAGCCTGTGAGCAGCTTCATAAATACACTGAAGAAAGAGTCCTGCACATGCTTATCTGAACACTGAGTACTCACTCTGCCCATGTGCCATAAAAGATAGGTATGAATTGATTAAAGATATTAAAAGTCGCTGGCACAAATAGGCAAATGCCACCAACACCAATCAAAGAACTCTGTCCAGTGACCTCAACATGCATGCCCAAATCTCGTCAAAGACTCCACTTAGAGGTCAGATTAGAACAAGTAGTCATTGTGGACATGAGAAAGATCCTTTCACTCCAACCAAGCCGTTAAACTCTGTGGGTTATGGAACTTCAGCAGCCACATCACGGAAAAAAGAGCAACTCGACAAACTGGATGCCATAATCTCTCTCTCCCTGGTCTCAAAGGAGAACTCTATAGCTTGATTTCATCCTCAGCAACTTCTGAGGATGTTTCCTGGGATGTCCAGAAGAAGAAAAATCAACCACATGTATGAACGAGGTTATGGATTTTCCACCTGGGTTTGAATCCCAAGAGTAACCGTTTTACACTCAGAAGGTCGCTGAAAGTTACCCAGCTTCAGTCACCATTTTGCTTCAATAGCTACTCCACAGTAGAAGAAAAAAGAACCCAGAATCATGAAGGTCAGGACCTTCCAATCAAACATAATCCAAGGACTAGCCCCAGCAGCAGCATCTAGGAGTTGGTTAACCATGCAAGGAGTCTCCTGCCTTGCCCCGGCCCAGTGGATTGGAATCTGCAACTCGATTAAAGTATAGAAACATAACTTTACAGAATCCTAGACAGCATTTGTCTTCTCAGGATCTAAACTCCTAATGATCAAATGGAAACCCAGCAAAAGCAGGAAACATGACTGAAGGAATGCAGCTAGTGTAATGGAATGGAGGTGAGGGGGGTGAGGTGGATAGAGAGGATAGGGTCTTCAAGCAGCTAGATTTTTTTTTGCCACTGGGGTTATTTCTTTTGTAACTACGTAAAAATAATTTATACGTGTTGCTTAACACTCTCTCACAACTTTGTGCTGATGGTTTGTTTTTTTAGGGGATCATTTAGAAGCGCAGTTCCGAGGTGTTAGTGGACCGAGAGGGAGCTGGCACACCAACCTCCCCGACCCTGCCACGGGAGGGCAGCTCTTGCC
>PVJH01038569.1:0-17077 GCA_004026705.1 Nesogale talazaci | reverse complement strand
TTCCTTGAATACTTGGTAGAATTCACCCATCTGGTCCCAGGATTTTCTTAGTTGGAAGTCACTTGAAGACCTCTATTTCTTCATTTGTTAAGTGTCTGTGCAGGATTTTCTACATCTGTCTGTGTTAATTTGGGTAGGAGTGTATATCTAGGTGTTTTGTCATTTTTTCTAGATTAGCAAATTTGTGGGAATATGGTCTTTTGTAGTATTGTTATTCATTTGTTTGTTTGTTTTTTGGCATCACTGCTCTCCAGTGGTGGGAGGAGGAGGCCCAGCCCCACTGCTGGAATTGAACCTCCGTCCCAGTGGGCCACAGTCGCGCGCACAACCACTACGCCACCGGGGCTCAGCCCCTGTTATTCATCTTATTTCATTTAGATCTGTTAAATGATGTCACCCTTTTCATCTCCTATTTTAGATATTTGCATTATCCTTTTTTTTTCCTCTGATAAGTTTGGCAGTGGTTTGTCAATTTTGTTTATCGTTTTCAAAAAAACCAGCTTCGTGTCTTGTTAATTTTTTCCCTTGCTTTTGCTTTCTAGTGTTGTTTCATTCTAGTTTGTTTAAAATAAACAATTAGGATATATTTTCTTCTGCTGTTGGAAGTTTTATGTTGTTGCTCTAGTTGTTTGAGATGTTGTGTTAAAGTGTTAATTTTTAATTTCTCCCTTTTTTCATGCATGCATTAATTGATTTATATTGCCCCCTAATAACTACTTTTGCTGTGTTCTAAAGATTTTTGTGTGGTATGTTATTGTTCTCATTGATTCTAACCACAGTAGGCAGAACAGCCTGTTACTGGTACAATGGTAGATCCATAAATCAATGGAACAGGATAAAAAAAAACAGAAGTAAAATTATCTACCTACAGGCAACTAATTTTCAACAAAAAACCAAAAATGTTACACGTTAGCAGGACATCTTCATCAAAAATGGTGACAGAAAAATTGGAATTCCATCAGAAGAATGAAATAGGAACCATACCTTGCCCATGAACAAAAATGAACTCAAGATGTACTCGAAACCTAAGCATAAACCTCAGAGCTATAAGGATCATGAATGAGAAAATTGGGGCATACTTAAGGGCTCTTTTGCAGGGCATACATAGATGACCAAATATGATTAAAGAATCACACACAATATAAGACAAAAGAGATAACTTGGACCAATTAAGAATTTTAAAACAGGGGCTCGGCCCCGGTGGCGTAGTAGTTGAGTGTGGGACTGCAGCCCACAGGGTTGGCGGTTCAAATCCAGCAGCAGCAAGGCTGGGTAGCTCCCACGACCACCAGAGGGCAGTGATGCCCCCCAATAAAACAAAAGACTAAATTTTAAAACCTATGCATATCAAAAGACTTCATCAAAAGAGTAAGATGAAAGCCTGTGGATTGGAAGGAAAATCTTTAACAATGACACAGGAACAAGGAACTAATTAACATCTTGAAAATTATGCAACACCTGGGAAAGAAAAAAGAATAATCCAGTTAAAAGGTGGCAAAGGACAAGAGTGGACAACACCCAAAGCACTAGCCAACACATGAGGAAATGCTACTGACCACTAGCTTTCTTGGAGATGCTAAACAAAACAATGAGATATACCCACAACAATACTCACAACAGTATCCCAAATAAAAACCCTGAGAACAATGAATGCTGGTGATCCTGTGGATTCATGGGAACCTCCTATGTGCCCTTGGTGGACTGTGACTATGTACCACCACTGTAGAAAGACATGAATTGTATGAAAAAGAATACAGCATCAGGATATGAGGAAGGCTTATTAACCACCTGTGAAATGCAGAGGACACAACCTTGCTTGTTGAAAATGAGGGGCACTTGAATATTTACTGATGAATATCAAAGGTTGTAGCCTTCCTTATGGATTATAGCACAATGTAAAGAAGACCCAAATCCTCAAAACTAGATGAATACATAGCATCATGACAAAGAGAAATGATTGACGTTGTCAAGGATTTTGTCTTGTTTGGATTCACCATCTATGCCCATAGAAACAGCAGTCAGGAGAGCAGAAGACTACCATGTTTCCCTGAAAACAAGACAGGTTTTTGTATGTATTGTTCCCCAAGAAGACACCTAAAGGCTTATTTTCATGGGAGGTGTATTTTTTTTAAATACGGTCTATCAATCTACATTTATTCAAATATAACTAAGTCACTTTCTTCTGGAACATCATCATAACTCTCCAAACTCCAAATTCCATCCTGATTTTCTTTGGACTCTTATTACCTTTAGAACCATTGGCCCCAATCGCTCATGTCAGCAGGTCTTATCCATGTAGCCTGCTCGCAGTGCATTGGTAACAACACTGAAAGTGTTCTTTTTTAATCATTTTATTGGGGACTCATACAACTCTTAGCACAATCAATACATACGTCTATTGTATGCAGATCACATTTGTACATTTGTTGCCATAATCATTCTCAAAACCTCCTCCTTCTACTTAGACCCTTGGTCAGCTCCTCATATTTCCCCTCCCTCCTCACTCCCTCTCCCTCATGAACCCCTAATAATTTACAAATTACCATTATTTTGTCATATCGTACACTTTCCGATGTATCGCTTCACCCATTTTCTTGTTGTCCGTACCCCACGGAGGAGGTTATATGTAGATCTGCAATTGGCTTGCCAAAAGGACAAACGAGTCTTTCGTGGAAAAAGTGCGGCCAGAGTGCTCATTAGAGGCAAGAATGGAAAGACTTCGTCTCATATGCTTTGGATATGTTGTTTGGAGAAACCAGCCCCTGAAGAAGTTACATCATGCCTGTAGAGGGGCAGAGAAAAAGAGGAAGCCCTCAACTAGGTGGGTTGACACAGTAGCTGGAACCGTGGGTTCAAGCACAGAAATGATTATGAGAATGGCTTAGGAGCTCTGTTGTGCTCAGTTTCACATGGGTCAGAACCAACCCAGTAGCACCTAACAACTGGGAGTAGAAATAACATATGACATAGAAATACCTTTGCTGAGGATATACCCCAAGTAAACCAAGTCAATAAGAGAGAGAACACAAACAGATGAATCGTTCCCATGTTCAATGCAGCACAGTTCAGAATAGCAAGAAGCTGGAAACAGCCAAAATGCCCATCAGCTGAAAAATGAATAAAGAAACTCTGGTACCTACATACTTTGGAATACTGTGTATCCCTGAAAAAAAAAACAGCGATGAACCGCCTCATGTCATGGATGGGCCTGGAAACCATTATGCTGAGTGGAGCTGATCAAAAGGACAAATATTGTATGAATTCAAACACCGAGATGAAAGTAGGATTCTGCTCTCATCACATAATCTTCTAATCTGGTCTCCTATGCAACAAGGTGGAGAACCTTCCTGGTGCTCACAACCCACATCTTACCCCCCACACACCCCCGCCGGGTAGGTACATCTTAAAAACCACTTTGACAGAAGAGAGCTCACCTCAGTTGGGGTCATTTTCTCAAGACTGTGAGGTGGGGGAAGAAGACCCTTCAGCTCCTGCCATACAATATTGTTCCAAGGTCACCCCAGATCAGCAGACATACCTATGATACTGACAAGAGAAACTTAATAGAAATTGAAGTCAAGAGGGGAAGAAGGGCACATGCATGTCCGACCCTTTTCCAGGGTCTATCCCTGGACTCAGCCTCCAGTGAATCTCCTCTGACCGTAGTTTAGGATGTGAGCAGCCTTGCTATCAGACAAAGAGCATCTTAAAGTCGATTCTTTCAGATGTAGTTAGTTTAAAAGGCACCATCTTCTCATTTGATCTTCCTCTTTGACCCATTTTAAAGTTGTTTCCAGTCTTAATCTTTTCTGCCTTCTTTTTGATTGATGTTGCTCTATGTTTTACCTAGTCATTGTTTTTTGTTTGTTTGTTTTGCTTCCTGATTGTGTTTTGTGTGATTTTCTGTGAAATCCAAGATGGGTGAGAAATCCAAGATCTATAGAGACAGTCCCTGAATTGACAATTGCCTGGGGGCGGTGGGGAGATTGTTACCAACAATGTGTAAAAGAAAGTATTCTGAAATTCTTTATGTGATGATCACACAAATCTTAATATGATTAAACAATTATATTGTATGATACGTGAAATCTATGTGAATAAATGTATTTTAAAAAACAAAATAAAAATTCTAACAACTGGAACATGAAGAAAACGACATTAAAAATGGAGAAAAGATTGAGGGTTGTTTTTTTTTTGGTATTCTATTTTACAATTGTGGGACTTATCTATGATAAATATTTAGGGTAGCAGTAGTCAATAAATAGTGCACTGCACTGGGCAAATCTGTTCCAAAATACCCCTTTAAAGGGTTAATAAACAAAAGATGTCACTTAAAGACTCAGGTGTGCTTGATCATCGTCCTATTGTTTTCAGTTCACTCACAGGTATGTGCATGTTTTACAATGCCGCACTTGAATTCTGACATTGATGGAGCCTATGGGAGACACCAGGGAGTCTCAGGAAACTCAGCAACTCTGGCTTACGAGAAGCCACGCTGAGAGCTCTGCCAGGGAGAAGGACAAGATTTCCTCTCAGTCGCTTTGACCATGTTCTCCGGAATGACTGGTCTCCACAGAAAGAAATCATTTTCCACAGGAAGGCAAAGGCTCATGAAAATGAGGAAGGCACTTCATGAAATGGATCGATCTCGTGGCTGTCCCAAGTGGCCCAAGCTCAGCAATCCTTGTGGGGTGGCATGGGCTCAGGCAGTGTCCGCACCTCTGCACATGGCCAGACAGACTCCTGTCCCCTCACAACAACATGGCCTGGAGAAGGAAGGACTGAGAATTGATTGCGAACAGGCTTATAGTTGATTGTGGGGCTGATGAAAGTATCCTAAAATTGATTACTGGTTAGGGTGGCCCAATTCTGAGTATACTAAAAATCATTCCATGATAAGTAGATGTGGGGTATGTTATAAGAAGTATGTCTCATTAAATCTGTTAGTAAAAAGAACGAAGAAAAGTATCAATCTTAAAATGAGAGAATCCTCGAACTGAAAGAAGTCTTCAAGAATTGTGGAGCACACCTGCACAAGCATGGGATTATTGGTGAGGGTTGTTTTTGTTGTTGTTGTTTTCAACACTTTCTGTTTCCTTTCATGACAGTTGTCTAGGGCCAATTAAAGACAAGAATCCGCCTTCAGCCAAGAAATGTTTCCCCAAAAATGGAGGGAAAAAGAAAAGAGTTTCATTTTCGAGTGGTTTAATTATTAAAACCACAAAGTGATACATCACAGGCTGTTCACCAGAGAGATTGCAGATAATGAGAGAGGACTCTCCCCCTCTCTCCCCAGGCAGACACAGACCTATAGACTCGAGGACGAGGCATTTACCAGCATTTTGCACACGTACTGCATCTACATTTGTCTAGCAGTTGGGGTTTCTTAATTGCCATTATCCCAAGAAAACACAAACTCATGCCTTTATGATAGGAAATATTTTGGCAACTTTGGACCAGCACACCTGCTGGAATTCAGCTCCAGTACTCCCACAGAGACTGGGAAATAAGAATGCTGCCTTTCCAGGGAATTCCATTGTCAAAGCCATTCCTGCATTGTAAAATGAGCAAGACACCTGTGAAGGCTTCCAAAGGGATTTATGTACATTTTTAAAGAAGCAAGGAGTTAAGAAATTATTTCAAGTACAGGTAGTTTGCAACTTAGGACATTGACTCCATTGTAAGACAAGTGCCTCGTTTTTTTTTTTCAGTTTTTATTATTGACCTTTATTATCAGTATCTTTATAATTCTGGTCTTTATTTGTCTTTTAGAGATTGGAAACATTACACATAAACTATATACTAATACATGCATAAGGTTGTAGAAAATACATTAATCATAACTTATTCTTGACAGAAGGAAGTGTTGCTAGCTGCACTAATAATTTCACTTGTGGGAATTTCTGGATGATGCCTGGAAATGGGAATGCCATGTCTAGGCGTAAAATCCGTGAGTTGCCTGTCTGGTCCTTTGCTTTTTCTCTTTATGCAGTAACCTCTTGCTGCTTCCTGCCTCTGCCCCCTGCCTTGCGCAGCCCTCCTAGTGTTTTCAAGAAAAGGAAACCGCCAGTGTAGCTCAGGGAACTAAATCTCTGTGGCCGTGTTTTGAGCAGGAAGCATAAAATTGAACATCCGAGAGTGTACATCAGAGAACAGAACAAGCAAGTCACACTGTGCATCATTATGTGCATTGTGTGGTTTTACCAATGACAAGATGTTTAGAAACAAAAAACCAAAGGTCGGAAATGTGGTTCCTCCCATCGTGTTAAGGACTCCCTGTGCATGCGCTTAAAAAAAAAAAAAAGGAAGAAGTGTGACTCTTTGTTTTTTGCATCCTGGGGAATTTCTTTTCTCCCTACCCAACCCCCCATTGTGTTTAATCTTACCCCAGAAGAACAGCTACTGCCGAATGTGCTGGAGCTCAGTGATTGCTGTTGGAATCTCTGTTATGTCATACAGAAACTTGAATCACCATATCCCTCTAATTTAGGGCTAAGACTTAGGTTTCCTGTGACTGTTACCTACGCGGCATACCCGCGGGGACTGTGCTTTCACCGCCCGGCTGGTTTCATTTTTACCCTCTGAGGACTCCAACTCGCTCAGGGGGGGGTCGCAGTATGGTCACCTTGGCTGGGCTAGGTGAGGCAGGGTCACTGTCCTACTGTCAAAGGGAAGGGAGTTGTGACTACCCAACTAGAACATACCTTCCCATTACCCCTTGCCAGGAAAGTGCCCTGTGTTTCGTGGTGCTGGACCTGTCCCTGCTGCCTCTGCGGCCCCTGCCCCGTGCCCACACCAACAACTAAGTACTTAACTCTTGATATTAGCATGGGAGCAGGATGTGGGGAACTTTCTTGTAAAGTGCGAAAGCTTGGAGAGCCAGGCATGGAAGGAGGTGATCAGAGGTCCGGGAAGGTAGCAGTGTGTGACAAGAGACATGCCCCTCCACCTAACTAGTGTCTGCTTCCCTGCAAGGCCTTCATTTTCAGGCCCTGTTCTGTGGACTACAGCCTATTCTATTCCTTCCCCTTCCTGCTGTCGTGCATTCTGCCCTTCAGCCTATAGTTCCCACTTCAAAGCCCCAGTTTTATGCCTATTGAATGTTTCTAAATCTTAACTGCCAAGCTCCACGCTGACTGTTTGCTCACCGTGTTTTCTTCTTACCCTGTGGATGTGGCCAACTTGGCTGCAATTTTATCAACAGCCCCATGGCCTGTCCAGGCCCCTGCATTTGTCAAAAGCTAAGGGACTCTTTTCTGGATTGTTCTCCATGAGCCCACCCCTGCCCATTGCACTGTGGGTCCCACACTGACCGTGCTGAGCCTTCACACTCTCACCTACAGCACAACCCTCCAGGTTTTCCGATGTCACCACCTCTCACTGTCCCCTTCACTGCCCCTCGCTCTTCTTCACCTCTGCACTGCTGATCACCCCCATCCATGGCTCTCCCGGGGCCCTGATGGGCATATATGCACTCTTACGACAGACGAGGAAGCTGTGCTTAAGAGTCTTGTTCAAGAGCCCTGTTTAGGAAGTCACACTACTGGGATTTGAACCCGTTACTCGACTACCAAAATCTGTGCTCAAGGCACTGTGTTTTGTTAGTCTTCGGGTGAGATTGTAAATGTATTTTGTAGTAAGAATCCCAAAGCAATGGAAAGATAATTTTCCAATAGTCATCAACAGGTATACAGTGGACTTGATAGACTGCTCTTCCTTCAAAGAAGAACGCTCCTGTCTTCATTTTGCCTTCCAGCACATAAACTAGAAAGGATTCAACATGATTGAAAACACCAAGAGTGAGAACAATACCTCAAAATGTTACATAATTCTCACTTCTCCAAGGAGAATGTTTGTCAAATAACTTAAAACCCTGTCTGGAAGCAAAGGCTAAAGTCGTGATTCTTTGAGTCTTTCTTCCCTAATGAAAATACCTAATTGTTTTACTTCTGTTCCCACACAGATAACTTCACCTTTTAAGTCTCTTTGCTATGCACCTAGTGTACAACTTTCTAGGAGAACTGGGTTTTACAGAGAGACAGTTAGGAGTAGGAGTAGGAGTGTTGTGAAGGGAAAAATGAAAAGCTGACAATTGGTTTTGTGAAGAAAACAAAACTTGAAAATTACATGTTCCCATTCCTATGGGATACAGTCACAGAGTTCTCTACTATGACTTTTTACAGTTTTTTGTGAAATTATAGTTTGGAAGTCAAAGATGGAATGCCTATACAAATCTATGGTGTCTTTTTTTCCCAATAATTTTATTGGGGGCTCTTATAGCTCTTATAACATTCAATACGTAATTTGTATCAAGCATATTTGTATACATGTTTCCATATTCATTTCCAAATATTTTCTACTTGAGTCCTTGGTGTCTTTAAAATCTGAAGGTATCTTTTCTTGGATTCACAATGTATGCCCATGGAAGCAGCAGTAAGGAAATCAAATGTCATACTGAGTTGAGCAAAAATGCTTGCAAATGATGTCTTTAAAGTGGGTCATCCAGACACTAATCTGGACAAGACAAGTCCCGGTGAAGGACACAGCCTGGTACAGTGTTTATGATTAGGTGCTGCGATGCTGACTGACTCAGAGCGACCCTGTGCACAGCAAAAAGAAACCCAACCTGACCGAGCACCGTCTGCACGACCCCCATGGCTGGGCCTGCTGTTGAAAGCCCTGTGCCAGTCCGTCTGACTTCCTCCTTGGGGCTGACCTTCCACTTTACCAGGCATGATGCCCTTTTCCAGGTCCCCCCTGATAGCATGTCCAAAGACATGATAGCCTGAAGAGCATTCTGGCTGTACTTCTTCAAAAAGAGATTGGTTTGTTCTTCTGGCAGTCCTCTGTACTTTCAATATTTTTCCCCAGCAGTAAAGTGCAGGGTCATGCAAAAAAAAGAGAGAAATAGATGGTCAAGATGGCTTGACACAGTGCTGCTGCACCAGTGGGCTCCAGCGTAAGAACAGCATGAGAGCAAGGCCGTTCTCTCAGACATGCGGTCACTGTGAGTTGGAACAGGTAAGATACCACCTCAAGACAACAGCACTGGTTCCCATAAAACAGTAGAATGTCTTGTCATACATGAGTCTATCCTATATTCTATCCTCTGTGCCCCAGAAACAGCAATGAGATGGGGGAGGGCCGTGGGCAGAGCACGTGGAGGGAATGTGAGTATCATGGTCTGCGTGTCTGTGTGTGTCTTAAATGCTCTGGCTCTTCATAGAAAATATGTTCTCAATGCTATCCCAAAGTAGAGGGTTCCTACAAAGCATTTCAAACTGGTGTCAAACAAAAAAGCCATGACCATTTATATGAGAAAAAAATATTCTACCAACTCATACCAAATGACACCTAAAGCCTAGCATCTTTTTGCTCTTGTGGACAGTGCTATGATGAACAAGTGTGTGCATAGGTCGATTCTTGTCAAGCCTCTTGTTTTCTCGATTATATAAACGTGGGTGTGGGATTGCTGCTCCTTCCATCCAATTTCCTAAAGAAGTGCCGTACCGCTTTCCACAGTGGTTGTATCATGAAGGTGCCATTCTTTGTGGCACCCTCACCAGCATTTTTTGTTTTCCGGAGTTTTGTGTTTTCTGTCTTGAACGCACTAATGTTGGGAAGAGATGATATCGCATTGTTGTTTGCATTTGGTTCTTTCTAATCACTTGTGCTCTCGATCATGCATGTGTTCATTTACTGACTATCCAGTCCTCTTGGTGAAGTAGCAGTTCAGCGCCTCTGCGCCTTTTTTTGTTGAGATCTTAAAGATTCTATAAACTTTAGAAATAGCCCATTGTCCTATCTCATTGCTGTAATTTTCTTTCCAGTCTATGAGTTCTCTTTTCACTCTTTTGGTGAAATCTTTTTGATACACATAGGAGTCTAATTTTTAGGAGGTATCAATCATGCAGTTTGTCCACTGTCATTTCTGTTACCACAGCTTTTAAGTTTGTTCCCTTTTTTCTTTGATGGTTTTCAGAGTTATAAAATTTACCATTAGACTTTGGATCCATCTATACCAGATTCATATTTTATATGGTGTGACATAAGGAGATCCTGTTTTATTCTTCTTTCATGCATTTGGGTCCTTTGTCAAGGATCAGTTGTTCATATATGGGTGGATTTACTTCTGGGCCCTCAGATTGGTTTCATTGATCTGTGTCTGCCATTTTACCAAGAGTAGGCTGTTTTGACTATTGAGGCTATGTTGTAGATTTTCAGATCTGGAAATGTGTGCTCTCTAACTTTGTTCTTCTTTCATAGTGCTTTGTTTATGTGGAATCTTTTTCCTTATAAGATTAAGGATAATCATGTCCATTTCTTTAAAGAATGATTATGGGACCTCTATCAGGGTTACATATCTATAGATTTATTTGGCATTTTCACAATGTTGTCTTTTCCTCTCCATGAACATGGTATATTCTTGCAATTTACAGGGACATTTTTGGTTTCTTGTAGTAGTGTTTTATTGTCTTCTCTATAGAGATCGTTTATAGCTCTGGTTATATTTATTACTAAGTATTTTGTCTTTGGGGTTCCTATTGTAATTTAAATAATTTTCCTGGTTTCCATTTCAAAGTTCTCTTTGTAGATGTAAAGAAATACAATTGGTTTATTCATTTAGTAGTAATTTTATTGGGATCTCTTACAGATCTTTTAACAATCCATAAATCAACTGCATCAAGAACACTTGTATATATACTTCCATCATCCTTTTCAAAACATTTTCTTTCCACTTGAGCCATTGGTATCAGCTCTTCTTTTTTGCCCTCCCTTCCCACACTCCCACCCACATAAATCCTTTATTAATATATTATCATTGTTATATTTGTATCTTACATTGTGTGCTGTCTCCCTTCACCAACATTTCTGTTATTCGTCCCCTTAGGGGTGGTGATGGTTATATATCCACCATTGTGATCTGTTACCCCTTTTCTCCTCCACCCCACTCCGCGCATGATGTCACTGCTCCCACTACTGTTTCTAAGGGTCTTATCCGTCCTGAATTCTATGTGTTGGAGAATTCTTATCTGTACCAATGTCCAATTGGTTTGTTATTGCTGTTTTTGTTGGCTTTTACATTTATTTTTTACCTTGCCATTTTTCTGAATCATTCAATTAGTTCTAGTAAGTTGAGTCTTTGGATTTTTTTAATGTATGAAAAATTCAAACTCAGTGTCATTGAGTCAATGTCAACTTACAACAACCATGAAGGCCAAGATAGATGTACTCTGCAGTTTCCAACATTGTAACTGCTTTCATGTCCAGGATCATATTATCTGCCAAGAGAAAGAATTTTACTTCTCCTTTGCCCGTTACTGAACCATTCTTGTATACCTGGTATTAATCCCATTTGATCATGATGTATTATTATTTTGGGGGGGGTGGCAACACTGCTCTCCAGTGGTGGGAGTAGGAGGCCCAGCCCCACTGCTGGAATTGAACTTCCATCCCAGTGGGCCGCAGTCCCGCGCACAACCACTACGCCACCGGGGCTCCGCCTGTATTATTATTTTTAAATGCTTTTGAATAATGTTGGATAAGATTTTGTTGTATTTATGCTAACTAGTGGTATTGGTAGAGAGATGATGTAGAAATAGATATATTTGCCTAATTTGGGTTCAGGATTATGCTTGCTCCATGAATTAGATTCAGGAGTATTGCAGCTCCTATATTCTAGAAGAGTGTGAATAAAGTTTATTTCATCTCTTCTCTAAATGTTTGATAGAATTCACCAGTAAAGCCACCTAGGCCAGGACTAATTTGGTGGAGAGTTTTAGTGACTTGTTTATTTCATTTGGTTCTGTTCTGAGTTCTGCTTTTCTTATCTGCTATTTGAATCTTTTCATTTCTTAGATTTGCCAGTGGTTTATTGATTCTATTAATCTATTATTCAAAGAAGCAACTTCTTGTCCTAGTGATCATATTGTTTTCCTATTTCTATTTTATTTATTTCTGCTCAAAACTTTTTTCCCCTTAAGATTATATACATATTGGTGAAAAGTCTTTATCTTGTATATTATTTAAAGCTCCTTTAAAAAAAATCATTTTATTGGGAACTCTTCCATCTCATAACAATCCATGCATCCATTGTGATAGCACATTTCTACGTATGTTGCCATCCTTTTCGAAACATTTTCTTTCTACTTGAATCCTTGGTATCAGCTCATTTTTTTCCTCCCTCCCCCACCCACCCTCTCATGAATCCTTGAAAATATATGAATTATCATGATTTTCTTTTGTGTGTGTGTGTGGCATCACTGCCCTGGTGGGAGTAGGAAGCCCAGCCTTGCTCCCTGAGAGTGGCTACTGGATTTGAACCGTCAACCCTGTGCACCGCAGTACCACACACAACCACTATGCCACCAGGACTCAGCCCAAATTATCATGATTTTCATATCTTACACTTACCCTTTACCCACATTTTTGTTGTTCAGCTCCTTGGAGGGAAGGTGGTTATACATCGATCATTATGATTGGTTCCCTCTTTCCCCCCCCCCCCCCCGCCCACATTCCCTCCACCCTCATGGTATCACTATTTCCATTATTGTTCCTGAGGGGGCTTTCTGTCCTGGATTCCCTGTGTTGAGAGCTCTTATCTGTACCAATGTACATGCTCTGGTCTAGCCGGATTTGCAAGGTAGAATTGGGGTCATGATAGATGGAGAAAGATAAAAGAACTAGAGCAATATTTTATGTTTCGTGGTTGCTATACTGCACCCTGATTGGCTTGTCCCTTCCTTGTGACCCTTCCGTGAAGGGATGTCCAATTGTCTACAGATGGCTTTGGGTCTCTACTCTGCCCTCCCCCCTTATTTACATTGATTTGATTGTTCATTTTGGGTCTTTGATGCCTGAAAGTGATCCCATCAACACCTCATGATCACACAGGCTGGGGTGCTTCTTCCATGTGGGCTTTGTTGCTTGTCAGCTAGATGGCTTCTTATTTATCTTCAAGCATTTAAGATAGCAGATGCTATAGCTTTTGATAACCAGGCACCATCACCTTTCTTCACATTTGCTTATGCACCCTCTTTATCTTCAGTGATAATTTCGGGAAGGTGAACATCACTGAATGCTATGTTGTTAGACAAAGTGTTCTGCGTCGAGGGAATACTTGAGTAGAGGCCCAATGTCTGGCTTCCACCTGGTTATTTACCATATATGTACATGGAACTATGCCCTAGAGTTACATATAAATATATATACCATATTTTTCAGACTAGAAAATGCACTTTTCCCTCCAAAAGTGAGGGAAAAACAAAGATGCAACTTCTGATCCAAGGTGTGGTACCCCAAAACATTTTAGTATACTGGTACCATTTGGTTGGGAATATTTTTTCTCGTTTTCTTGCTCTAAAAACTGGGTGTGCCTTATCATCAGGTGTGTCGTCTGATCCAAAAAATATGGTATGTAAATGCCTGTTTTTATACCTCTATAAATAAATGTTCTTTGCCTCTTAGTTCTTTCCTTTATTTCCTTCAACTTTCCTTCTGTCACACTGTCATGTTCGACCTTCATTCAGTTTCCAGTAATTCCTCTTGGCTACATTGCACTTAATCAAACCTTACCAGGCCACCTATGCCCTCCTCACCATCGATTTTAGATCACTTATTCCCTTGTGCCTGGATTTGTTGACTCCCACCTTCCTTTCCCCAACCTTTCTCTCCCTTCCCATGCCCCCTCTTCCGTCCTGTTGTTTTCTCCTCTAGATTGTTTATCCTGCCCATCTAGATCTAGATAGACGTGAAAAAACAAAACATAGAACAACAACAAAAAAGAAAAGCCTATTAATAGTTCCAGGTCTGTCTGTTGACAGACCTTTAAGCATGTTTTCTGGTCAAGACTGATAAGGTGTCACACCCTGCCCCTGAAGTCTAGTTTTGAGATTTCCAGGGCACTTCACTGCTTGACTCCCCTTGGTGCTCTGCTGCACACCCTTAGTGTTTCATCCTGTGTGGTGGGGTCGGATGGGGCACAGTTCTAGCACTGTCTCCGATATTGTGTTCTGGCAGTGCTATGGGTCAGTGAGGGACGCTGTGTGTCGTGGTGGGACTGGTCCTATGGACTTCTCTGTGCATTGGCTGCCTGCAGCAGGAATATTGTCCTTGGGGCTTGGGCCAGGTTGTGTTCTACTCTTTTCCTTCCTTATTTCTTTCTTTCTCTCTCTCTTTCTTTCCTTGTTCCTTCTTTCTTTCTTCCTTTCTTTCTCTTTCCCTCTTAGATTGCTCATGTGTGTTCTAATTGCTCAAATCTTTTCTTCTTCCTTTATTTCTGGTGACTTACATTTTATTTTGCTGCTCTTTTTCTTGTAGAAGATGTTAATGAAGGTGTTAATTCTGGTTCTTTTTTTTTTATGTGTGCATTGTTATAAACTGCTCTCTGAGCACTACTTTGCTGTGTCCCACAAATTTTTGTTGTTATGGTATGTTTGGGTTTAAGGAATTTTGATTTTTATTTTCTTCTATTACCCAGTAATTCTTCAGTCAGATGATATTCAAGGATTTATTTATTTCCCTTGATATTCCTTTTGTTAACTTCTAAAATTATGGGACTATGATATGCAAAAAGTCTGGCGTTATAGTTTGGTTTTTATGTCATAGGTTTGGTATTATATGTTTGGCTTTTATATTTACTGAGGCTTTACTTGTGCCCTAGCATATGGTCTGTTCTGGAGAATGTTCCATGTGTTTTGTAAAATGGTAATGCTTATTGTTGTTATTATTGAGTGACATGTTATGTATGTCTATGTGGTCAGGTGGTGGATAATGTTTAGCTCTTCTGTTTCTTTATTGAGCTTCTTTATAGTTCTGTCCTTCTAAAAAAAGTACTGTATTAAAGTCTCCTTTTAAAATTATGGAGTTGTCCATTTCTCTTTTTAATACTGTTAAAGTTTGATTTATGTATTTTGAAACTCTTTCATTGGACATCTAGGTATTTATTATGACTGTGTCTTCTTGTTCAATTCACTCTTTAATTATTACATAATGCCATTCCTTGTCATTTCGGGGGGGGGGGGGCATCACTGTCCTTTGGTGGTGGGAATAGGAGGTCCACCCTTGCTGCTGGATTTGAACCTTCCACCCAGTGGGCCACAGTTCCGTGCACAACCACTACGCCACCGGGGCTCAGCCCCCTTGTCTTTTATAATGGTTGTTTCCTTAAAATATACTTCATCAGAAATTAATTTTGCCACTCTTGTTTTTTATAATTGTCATAAACTTGATTTTTTTAATTACTTGATATTTTGTTAACTTCTGGTTTTCTGTTTAAAGTAAGCCTCTTTTAGACAGCATATTGATGGCTCCTCTTTTCTTACCACTGTGATATTTTGTTTTTGACTAATGCATTCAATAACATATCCCATGTAATTATTGATAGGTACTAATATGCCTGTCATTTTGCTGTGTATGGTTTATTTAGGGGAGGGGGGTTGTTGCTGGCTTCTTCATTCCACATAATTTTCTGAGGTGAGTTTATTTTGTTTGTGGGTTTTCTTATTGTTCCTGTTGCTTTTATGTTTACTACATATTTATGAGGGTTTTTTCTTTTGATGAGATTTCCTAACTTTCCTTGCTATTACCCTGTCACTTATTGTTGTGCCTTGAAATCCTTTTGATTTCTCTCCATTAGGAAGTCTTGTACTTACACTGTTTATTGCTTCTTTTTCCTTTGTAATTGTCTTTATTTGCAAATTGATGTCCCTTTTTCCTTATTTTCAGCCATATGCATTTATTTTACTATATCTGGATTGAATTCTTGGTGACGTCTTATGTGTTCATCTCAGACTGGTGTCTATTATTGTTGGTTCTCTGTCTGAAGAAGTCTCTTCAGAATTTGTTATAAGATTGATCTGTGGGCTGAGCCCCGGTGGCGTAGTGGTTGTGCGCGGTGACTGCGGCCCACTGGGATGGAGGTTCAATTCCGGCTCCCAGGAGCAAAGGCTGGGCCTCCTCCTCCCACCACCTGAGGGCAGTGATGCCTTAATAAAAACAAAAAAAAAAAAAAAAAAAGATTGATCTGTGAAAGAAACAAAACAAAAAGACATATTGTTGCGAATGAGGGGGATTGGAGCACAGACCCATCTATAGACAATAGGATGTCGCCTCACAGGAGGGTCACAAGAAAGGGATGAGTCAACCAGGACATGGTTTAGCACCGATGAAACACACACTCTTCTGGTCCTTTGAGGTTTCCTCACCCCCTACCATCATGACCCCAGGCCTGCCTTTCAGTTCTGGCTAAACTAGAGCATGTACACATAAAAACTTAGGAAACATGTAGTCCAGGTCTGATCACCCCCTCAGGAACAGTTGTGCAGATGGTATACGATGAGACAAAGTTTCCTTCTGCTTTGAGATGAGAAAAGTTCTTGGCCAGAGAATGGAATCAGGCACTCTGGTCTCTCACCTTTAGAGTCATGAGCTACTAAGTACAATTCACACTTATTCAAGATTTTTTTAGATTCCAGGAAATAATAAATTATTATTCCAAAAACAAAATTTTAAAGTTTCTTTTCTAAATATGCTCAAACATCTTTTTATAATCATGGCTTATATAGAAAATTAGAAGTTGGCAGCTAAGACAACTTATCATTATAATGTGCATTTTTAAAATTTCTAAGGTGGCAGTTCAGCTAGCTAAGTGACTGAGTGTACAGACACACACACAAACATCATGACAAGAAAGAAGAAAATGTTCTAAAACTGATTGTGGTGATGATTGTGCAACTTTTCTTGATGTGATTGAACTATTGAATTGTATGATATGTGAATTTTATGCCAATAAGACTGTTCTTAAAAAGCATAATAGTTGCATTTATGGTGACTGAATATCATTAACTTTTGACTTCAATATCTGCTTTGGATAGCTTTCTGGAGGGATGAAAGTGAGTTATATGTAACCTAATTACTGGCCCCACTGCCATGGAGTCAATGGATGCCAGTAAGATCCTCTTCCCCTTTGCGTTTCCGAGACAGTCTAGTTCCACGGGAGCAGAAAGCCTCCTCGTTCTCTCTCAGGGCAACTCGTGGGCTTGAACTGCTGACCTTGAGCAACTACACCTTCAAGCCT